>JARSSU010019673.1:0-60658 GCA_029619165.1 Eurosta solidaginis | reverse complement strand
CGGGTCGCCCCTCGGCAGTGTTTGGCAAGCGCTCCGGGTGTATTTTGCCATGAAAAGCTCTCAGTGAAAACTCATCTGCCTTGCAGATGCCGTTCGGAGTCGGCTTAAAAACATGTAAGTCCGTCCGGCCAATTAGTAGGGAAAATCAAGAGGAGCACGACGCAAATTGGAAGAGAAGTTCGGCCTTGGATCTCTTCGGAGGTTATCGCGCCTTACATTTATTTATTTATATTTCTATTATTTACTTGTTTACATTTTTTACCCCGTTTACCTATTTTTTCTTTTCATTTTATTTTTTTATTTATTAGTTTCTTTTGGTTTTAGTTTTCTCAGTTTTTTTTTATCAATTGAAACTTTAAAATTCCTTTAAACTTCTTCAATTTATGTACTTTTTTAGTTCTTTTTGTAAGCTGTTGTTGGTTCACAATAAAACGGGAAGGGGAATAGCATTAAAATAATTCAGCCGGACGATTAAGAAAAATTGATTTGCCCGAAATTTTTTTACTGTTAGTTTTTTTTTGTAAATGTACCAATACTTTTTAATCATTATTATACCTTTCATGAAAATGAAATGGTATATTAATTTCGTCACGAAACCCAAAATTGTAAGTCCTTAAAGGAAAATAGATAGACCCACCATTAAGTATACCGAAATAATCAGGTTGAAGAGCTGAGCTGATTTAGCCATGTCCGTCTGTCCGTCTGTCTGTTTGTATGCAAACTAGTCCCTTAACTTTTTGAGATATCTTGATAAAATTTGGTGAGCGGGTGTATTTGGGTGTCCGATTAGACATTTGTCGGAAACCGGCCGGATCGGACCACTATAGCATATATCCTCCATACAACCGATTCTTCAGAAAAAGAGGATTTTTGTAATATCTTACTCAATTTAACAGATTGAAGCTTCAAACTTCACCAATACTTTCGTATATTGCACATATTGTTGCCTGAAAAAATTTATGAGATCGGTCGTATACATAGTATATATCCCCCACAACCGATTGTTCAGATAAGAAACTTTTCGTAATTACTGCCCTATTTTAAGAGCTAGAGGCTTCAAATTTCAACGAATGCTTACGTATATAGCATATATTGTTGTCTGAAAAAATCATAAAGATCGGTGGTATATATAGTATATATATGGTGGTATATATAGTATATATATATAGTATATATATATATTTTCGCAATTTTAGCCCCATTTTATCAGCTAGAATCTTCAAATTTCACCGAATGCTTACGTATATGGCATATATTGTTGTCTGAAAAAATTATAGAGATCGGTTGTATATATAGTATATATCTCATACAACCGACTGTTCAGATAAGAATTCTACCCCATTTTAACAGCTTCAAATTTCACCAAATGCTTACGTATATAGATATTTTGTTGTCTGAAAAAATCATAGAGATCGGTGGTATACATAGTATATATCTCATACAACCGATTGTTCAGATAAGAAACTTTTCGCAATTTCTTCCCCATTTCTTCCCCATAAATTAAAAAAATTAACAGCAAGAAGCTTCAAATTTCACCAAATGCTTACGCATATAGCATATATTGTTGACTGAAAAAATCATAGAGATCGGTGGTATATATAGTATATATCTCATACAACCGATTATTCAGATAAGAAACTTTGTGCAATTTCTTCCCCATTTTAAACCCGCTAGAAGCTTCAAATTTCACCAAATGCTTACGTATGTAGCATATATTGTTGTCTGAAAAAATCATAGAGATCGGTGGTATATATAGTATATATCTCATACAACCGATTGTTCAGATAAGAAACTTTGTGCAATTTCTCCCCATTTTAACAGCTAGAAGCTTCAAATTTCACCAAATGCTTACGTATATAGATATATTGTTGTCTGAAAAAATCATAGAGATCGGTGGTATACATAGTATATATCTCATACAACCGATTGTTCAGATAAGAACTTTTCGCAATTTCTTCCCCATTTTAACAGCTAGAAACTTCAAATTTCACCAAATGCTTACGTGTATAGCATATATGGTTGTCTGAAAAATCACAGAGATCGGTGGTACATATATTATATATCTCATACAACCGATTGTTCAGATAAGAAACTTTGCGCAATTTCTGCCCCGTTTTAAACAGCTAAATAAATTAAAAAAATTAAACAGCTAGAAGCTTCAAATTTCACCAAATGCTTACGCATATAGCATATATTGTTGTCTGAAAAAATCATTGAGATCGGTGGTATATATAGTATATATCTCATACAACCGATTGTTCACATAAGAAACTTTTCGTAATTACTGCCCTATTTTAAGAGCTAGAGGCTTCAAATTTCACCAAATGCTTACGTATATAGTATATATTGTTGTCTGAAAAAATCATTGAGATCGGTAGTATATATAGTATATATCCCATACAACCGATTGTTCAGATAAGAAACTTTGCGCAATTTCTTCCCCATTTTAACAGCTACAAACTTCAAATTTCACCAAATGCTTACGTGTATAGCATATATGGTTGTCTGAAAAATGATAGAGATCGGTGGTACATATATTATATATCTCAAACAACCGATTGTTCAGATAAGAAACTTTGCGCAATTTCTGCCCCATTTTAACAGCTAGAAGCTTCAAATTTCACCAAATGCTTACGTATATAGCATATATTGTTGTCTGAAAAAATAATTGAGATCGGTGGTATATATAGTATATATTTCATACAACCGATTGTTCAGATAAGAAACTTTTCGTAATTACTGCCCTATTTTAAGAGCTAGAGGCTTCAAATTTCACCAAATGCTTACGTATATAGCATATATTGTTGTCTGAAAAAATCATTGAGATCGGTGGTATATATAGTATATATCTCATACAACCGATTGTTCAGATAAGAAACTTTGCGCAATTTCTTCCCCATTTTAACAGCTAGAAACTTCAAATTTCACCAAATGCTTACGTGTATAGCATATATGGTTGTCTGAAAAATGATAGAGATCGGTGGTACATATATTATATATCTCAAACAACCGATTGTTCAGATAAGAAACTTTGCGCAATTTCTGCCCCATTTTAACAGCTAGAAGCTTCAAATTTCACCAAATGCTTACGTATATAGCATATATTGTTGTCTGAAAAAATCATTGAGATCGGTGGTATATATAGTATATATCTCATACAACCGATTGTTCAGATAAGAAACTTTTCGCAATTACTGCCCTCATTTTAACAGCTAGAAGCTTCAAATTTCACCAAATGCTTACGTATATAGCATATATTGTTGTCTGAAAAATCATTGAGATCGGTGGTATATATAGTATATATCTCATACAACCGATTGTTCAGATAAGAAACTTTTCGTAATTACTGCCCTATTTTAAGAGCTAGAGGCTTCAAATTTCACCAAATGCTTACGCATATAGCATATATTGTTGTCTGAAAAAATCATAGAGATCGGTGGTACATATATTATATACCCCATATAAACTGTATTTTTTGCCCCCTTTTTTACGGCTAGAGCTTCAAAATTCATAAAATTTCATCAAATAGTTACGTTTACGTCATATATTGTTGAAATACGTGATTCGTAGTCATAGTTTTTACACGCAGACCACAAAAAACCTGAAACTTTGCATCCTCACACAAAGTACCTACCTGTTTTTTATTTTATATTTATCTTAAAAATCGTTAAGGTATGTAGATCTGTTCACTATATATTTCTTATCTTATACATCCGATTATTCGGAGATTACGAACGGGATAAGATTATTGTTCAGCCCCATTCATGAAAGGTATGAAGTCTTCGGCACAGCCGAAGACAGTCCCGTCCTTACTTGCTTATTTTATATTTATCTTAAAAATCGTTTAGGTATGTAGATCTGTTCACTATATATTTCTTATCTTATACATCCGATTATTGGGAAATTACGAACGGGATAAGATTATTGTTCAGAACCATTCATGAAAGGTATGAACACAGAGTATATTAACTTTGATTGGGTAACGGTTGGTTGTACAGGTATAAAGGAATCGAGATAGATATAGACTTCCATATATCAAAATCATCAGTATCGAAAAAAATTTGATTGAGCCATGTCCGTCCGTCCGCCCGTCTGTCCGTTAACATAATAACTTGAGTAAATATTGAGATATCTTTACCAAATTTGGTACACGAGCTTATCTGGACCCAGAATAGATTGGTATTGAAAATGTGCGAAGTCGGATTATAACCGCGCCCACTTTTTATATATATAAAATTTTGGAAAACACAAAAAACCTGATAATTTAGTAAATAATACACCTAGAATGTTGAAATTTGACGTATGGACTGATATCAGACTCTGGATAAAAATTTGAAAAAGAAATTTAAAATGGGCGTGGCACCGCCCACTTGTGATACAATCAATTTTACAAATATTATTAATCATAAATCAAAAATCGTTAAACCTATCGTAACAAAATTCGGCAGAGAGGTTGCCTTTACTATAAGGAATGCTTTGAAGAAAAATCGGTTAAGGACCACGCCCTCTTTTATATAAAAGATTTTTAAAAGGATCGTGGACGAATAAAATAAGCTATATCTTTGCAAAAAAGAGCTTTATATCAATGGTATTTCATTTCCCAAGTACATTTATAACAATAAATAGGAAAAACTTCAAATTTTAAAAAATGGGCGTGGCACCGCCCCTTTTATGACTAAGCAATTGTCTATGTTTCGGGAGCCTTAACTCGAAGAAAAATCAACGGATCGTAATAAAATTGGGTACACAAATTTTCCCTATAGCAGAAAATATTTCTAGAAAAATGGACGAGATCGGTTAAGGACCACGCCCACTTTTATATAAACGATTTTTAAAAGGGTCGTAGACGAAAATAATAAGCTATATCTTAGCGAAAAAAGCTTTGTATCAATAGAATTTTATTTTCTAAATTGAATTATAACATTAAATTGGAAAATACTAAAATTTTTGAAAATGGGTGTGGCACCGCCTCTTTTTGACTAAGTAATTGTCTATGTTTCGGGAGCCTTAACTCGAAGAAAAATTAACATATCGTAATGAAATTGTGTACACATTTTCCTTATAGCAGAAAATATTTCTAGTAAAAATGGACGGGATCGGTTAAAGACCACGGCAACTTAGATATAAAACAAGTTTAAAAGGGTCGTAGACTAGAATAATAAGCTATAACTTAGCAAAAAATAGTTTTGAAACAATGACATTTCGCTTATCAAGTTTTACTGTAAGAGGAAATGGAGTGACATTTTTCTTTTAAACGGGCGGTGCCACGTGTTATGTAGAAAAGTAATTTATCTGAAATGAAATGTACAATTGAAGCTCACGCTGAGTATATAGCGTTCGGTTACACCCGAACTTAGACACCTTTACTTGTTTAATGTAGCAATACATTTTTGTCCAAAATTTTACCAAATTTTGTATAGTTTTAAATTTTTAATTTATTATTATTATTTTTTTTAATGTATTTTGTTTCTATTAATTTGTTATGCTACTTTTATATATATATATATTTTGTTTTTTCCCCCTTTTTGTTTAAGTTTCAAACTATGTATTTCAAGTTTCAAATTTTCTTTACTAAAATTATTTTATTTATTAATTATTTAATTTTGGTTTTTATATTTTTTATTTCTTTTCGTTTAAATTTTTTTTTACCTTTAATTTAATTTTTGTATTAATATACATTTGGTTTTTTTTTATTGATAACTTATTTTTTGGTATATATTTTCCAATCTCATTATTTATTATTTTTCTCTTTATTATTTTTATTTTTTTGCTTTACTTATTTTATTCGTACTCCAATTTTTAGCTGTTTTATTGACTGCTTTCAAATTGTTTTATTTTTAGCTTTTTCTTATGTATCATTAATTTTACTTTTTCTCATTATATTATCATTATTTGCAAATTGTTTATCTGCTTTTCTGGTCGTTATTTAGTAAACGTAAGGAAAATTACTATGACGAAAGTATTATTACTTAAATGTAACCAAATCACGTCGTTAAACATATGAAAACAGCTTAACAAGATATTTCATGCTTATAGCTCTGTAGAAAGATGCATTGAATTACACGTCATGGAAATGGAAAATTTCTAAGGAATTTTAAGTATCAAGCTAATGCTGTGGAAGATAATGCATTCTTGTTGTTTTTGCTGTTTCTCTTTTTCTTACGAATGTTCTCATCAACTGCAATCTGAATAGCTGCGCAACAGAAACTGCGAATAGCAAAGGAAATTCGTATGGCATCGCACAACAGGAACAAAAAGAGGCGAGACGTGAACAAAATTTTGGCAGCAATGCAAGGCAATACTTATTTTAATGTTTATTTTATATGCATGAATGTGCATATGCGAATTGCGGTGTCGCCGACGAAAGGAGTGCACGCATAATGACCAAGGAGAAAGATACTCTGGTGATTGAAAAAGAAATAACACTTTTCGCTATTTTTATGATGTAGTAGATGAACAAATGCGTGTATAACTGCAAATGCGAAAGTGAAAATTTGGAACTCCTGTTTACGTAGAAATTTAAGGAATCAACGGAAAAGTTACTAATGCTTTTCGTAGGCTTGCTTTGTTGGATGTTTTTAGTTTCCCATTATACATATTTACTAACACTTTATTTGTTTTTTTAGCATTTAAAAATATTTAAGTATTAAAAAAGTGTATACCCATTTCGTAAATTTTTTGTTTACAATTTTTTTTTGTTTTGCAAACTATGGACACATTCAGTCTGTGTGAGGTCTTTATTGGCCTGGTCGGCTGGTTCAATCTTACTCTAGTTATATTGTTTCATCGTAAAAAATTTTTTTTATTATTTTTGTATTTGTTTACATATACGTACTTTATTTTTTTTTCTTTATTTTTATTTTATTTATTTTTTTTTAATTTATTATGCGCCTTGGCAACCACGCTACTGTTGGCAGCCATAATTTCGAAATAGTAAAAGACTTCGTTTATTTGAGAACCAGCATCAACACTAGCAACAACATCAGCACTGAAATCCAGCGAAGAATCAATCTTGCCAATAAATGCTACTTTGGACTAGGTAGGCAATTGAAAAGTAAAGTCCTCTCTCGGCGAACGAAAATCATACTCTACAAGTCACTTATCGTACCCGTCCTGCTATATGGGGCAGAAGCATGCACCATGACAACAGCAGATGAATCGGCTTTGGGAGTGTTCGAGAGAAAAGTTCTTCGAAAGATTTATGGACCTCTACGCGTTGGCGATGGCGAGTACGGAAGAAGATTTAATGATGAGCTGTACGAGCTATACGCAGACATCAACATAGTCCAGCGAATTAAAACGCAGCGGCTGCGCTGGCTAGGCCATGTTATGCGAATGAAAGATGATGCTCCGGCCAAGAAAGTTTATCTATCGGAACCCGCCTATGGAAGCAGAGGTAGAGGGCGGCCCACACTCCGTTGGAAGGACCAGGTGGAAAACGATTTAAACTCCCTTGGTGTGACCAATTGGCGCCGGTTGGCGGAGCGAAGGAGCGACTGGCGCGCCTTGTTGGACGGCCATAACCGTTTAGACGGTTAAGCGCTAATTAAGTAAGTTTTTATTTAACTTAATTTTTTTTTACTTTTTTTAATTTTGTTTTTTTAACGTATAGTAAACTTGTGCTTTTATATAATTGCGTTTTGGTTTCAGTTTCGGTTTTTAGATAAATTAATGATTTCTTAGTTTTTGTAGTTTCCGTTTATTTACTTTTTACCATTTATTTATCTTTCATTTCTTTTTCTATTTTTTCTTTACTTGTTATTAATTCTTTTTTTTTGTGATTTTTTCTTTTTTTCTTATTTTTTTTTCTCTTTATTTCTATTTACCTTTTTTTATTTTTTCTTTATTCCTTATTTACCTTTTTGTATTTTTTCTTTATTTCATATTTTTTTTATTTCTTTTATTTATTTGTTTTTTTTTCATTTTTATTTAATTATTTTTTACTTATTTTAATTTTATCTTTAGTTTTGTTTCTTTTCAATCCTATAATTATTATTTCTTATTCTAATCTTTTCTTCATTTCTTTATTTATTCAACTTTTTTTTATATTGGCTTTTTATTTTGCATTTGGTCTAGAGGTCTTGAAGATCTTTCTGCCGCTCCCGTTTCGACGGGACCTAAAATATGACACTCTCAAAATGTTCGCAAAATAGAGTAGCCGATAAAGGGTAATACTTTCACAGTTGTCAAGATTTTGAACATTTGTAGTCATAATCATTAGACTGGGTCGATTTATTAACCGATATCGCGCCATCGATTTTTCGATAGGATTTGGGCTCAGGAAAAAAATTCCACTACGCATATCCAAAAAAACAATTTTCGAGCCTGCGAAAAAAAAAGTGGCGGAAGGGTAAAATTTTTCGACCAAAACACTCCCCAAAACCCAAAAAATATTTTTTACTTTTTTTACTTTTTTGGGTATGCGTAGTGGAACTTTTTTTCCTAGCCCAAATCCTATCGAAAAATCGATGGCGCGATATCGGTTAACTTTCGTCCATACAAATCGGCCTGGGTTAATAATCATATTTTTTGTTATTAATATTTTAACGTCACATAATGTAATCGCTTATCTGAATACCAAAAAATTGTTGACATCATTCTCCCTTTCGACTGATAATCTAGTTATTGCTGCTTTCAACGGAAATTTTTTGTTCTGAGCAAACAATTAGGCGAATGAATCTGATTTCAACGAATTCGAATTCTTAATAATTTCTGAAGTGTATATTTTTAGATTATTTCTTTTGCTGCTAGCCATTAATTAAATTTTCTTTCAAACGACAAACGCATCTTTTAAATAAAATAAAAAACAAATATAATATAAATTGTAATTTATTAATGTTTGTTGGTATTATTGCAAATTTAACAAAAGCTCAATTTGGCATGTGTGGGAGCAACAAATGCTTAAATGGAAAAAAGAGTCATCGAAAGAGCAAAATAAACAATAATAATAAGAACAATAATGATCCCATGTGACACAAATTAACACTCCAATTAGGCACAGCAAAAGAACCAAAAAGAGAAAAAAGTAAGAAACAAAGTACAAACGCATGAAAACGCATAAATTTATGTTTAAAAAAAAAGGAATACCCAACACTCATAATTGTTTGCGATGTTTTTTTTTCATAAAGGCTCAATGGAAGTCATAATAATGTATGATTGCATGTAAGTATAAAAAAAATATTTTTAATAGGACTGAATGGACAGCCAGTATCGGGTCATTCGGTCATTGCAATTAAATTCGCATGCTTTCAAATAATCTTCAAGTCTTATGTCGAATATAATTTTCGAAAAAGTTTATTCAACTTTGCAAATAGTTGCGCGTATATAACCTTGAGCTATTAAAAATTATGTATATACTTCTTTACTATATACCCTGCACTAATCGGATGCAGAGTCGAACAGTTAGTAGCCACACTCTTACCAACAGCGCTTTAGTCTGAACTATAGGAGATTAAATCATCACTCAAGGCAGCGGCAATTTCAGAACCAAATATGACTGAACAGTTAAGAAGGCATTCGAAAGGGAGGACAAGGTAGCATTCCTACATATATATATTTTTTCTGGAATTGAATGTTTTTAAACTCAGCAGAGCTCGCAGAGTATATCAGTTTTCTTCGCATAACGGTACCTCGTAACGGCATAAACTAATCAAGATAGATATAGACTTCTATATATCAAAATGATTTGGGCGAAAAAAGAAATTCATTTAGCCATGTCCGTCCGTCCGTCTGGCCATGAACACGATAACTTGAGTAAATTTCGAGGTATCTTAATGAAATTTGGTATGTAAGTTCCTGGGCACTCATATCAGATCGCTATTTAAAATAAATGAGATCGGACTATAACCACGCCCACTTTTTCGATATCGAAAATTTCGAAAAACCGAAAAAGTGCGATAATTCATTACCAAAGACGGATAAAGCGATGATACTTGGTAGATGGGTTAACATTATGACGCAGAATAGAAAATTAGTAAAAATTTTGGACAATGGGCGTAAGAAGGTAATTTTAAAGTTTTGCAAGCTCTAATTTGGCAGCTGAGTATGTAATGTTCGGTTACAACCCGAACTTAGCCTTCCTTACTTGTTTACATTCGATTTAAGATGATTATGGGAATCGTCGATGACAACACTGATGAAAATAGTGATATTACATAATCGATTTTGAGTTAACCTTTTATTTTATTAAGATTTGAATAGATTCCTTATTTTGCAATCGATTTTCGGATATACTAAAACATCAAGCTGACACGATTTCAAACTGTTTGAAGGGTCTTTTTTATTTTAAATTTATTATTATTATTATTTTCTTTCTTCTTTTGTTTTTCCTATTTTGTAACTCTTTTGTTATTATTGTTCTTATTTTTGTTTTCCTTTTTATTTTTTTTTGTTTTTTTTTATGTAGTTAACTTTTTGTTTTTGTGTTTTCTTTAATTGTTAAAAAGCGGCCGCCGTTATGTGATGGTAGAGTATTCTGTTCCCCAGTCCGAAGATCCCTGGTTCAAAGCAACATCAAAAATTTAGAAACAAGTTTTTTCAAATAGAAAAAATTCTTCTACGCGGGGTCCCCTCGGCAGTGATTTGGCAAAGGCTACGAGTGTATTTCTGCAATGAAAAGCTTCTCAGTGAAAACTCATTTGCAGATGCCGTTCGGAGTCGGCGGAAAACATGTAGGGATCTCCCGCGAATTTGTAGGAAAAATTAAAAAGGAGCACGACGCAAATTGGAGAAGCTCGGCCTAAATCTCTGTGGAGGTGTATCGCGCGTGTATTTTTTTTTATTTATCTAAAGGTTATTTCTTTAATTTTTATTTTTTTTTATTATTTTCATATTGTTTTACTTTTTTATTGTGTAGCTTTTTTTTTAATATGTTTTTTTGCTTTTTATTTTTTTGTTTGGTTTTATTTGTTTTACCCCTTTTTGTTTGTTCTTTTCGCAGTTTTTATTTTTGGCTAACATTTTTATTTAAGTAATTATTAAGTTTTTCTAATTTTTAATGTTCAATTGTTTTTGTTTTTATTTGCCTATTTTTTAACGTTTTCTTTTTTTATTTTCGTTTGTTTTTTATTTAATTTTACTGATACAGGTCTTAAGTTTTTTTTATGTAAGTGATTATTTAATTTTTCTTATAAGTTTCAAGTATGAATTTGTTTATTTTTCATTTTTCCTACCTTTTTATGATTTTTCATTTTTTATCAGTTTTTATTTTTTTCTGTTATGTTAATTATTTAATTTTATTTTTTATTTATTTTGGTTTTTATTTTACCAAATTTTTTCGTTTTTAGTTTCTTATTAAGATTTTTTTATTTTTTAGTTTATCAATTTTTAATTAAAATTTCTTTCTTAATCGATCAGTTTTTTATTATTAAATATTTTTTCTACTAACATTTTTTAGTTACTTCTTTTTACTTTATTTACTTTTTTGATTTTTCTTTATTTTAAAATTTTCTTTTTTGTTGTTGTTTTTAGTTCTATCCTCTGTTTTGTTAATTTTTTTCTTATTTGTTTACTTCTTTGTTCTGTGTTAATTTTTTTATACACTGTTTATTATTTTGTTGTATCTATAAAACTTTTCGGACACAGCTTTGAGGTTGTAATCACTAAATATTTAAAAAAAAATTCAAATAGATAATTCATCAGTTTCCTGTTAAAATATTCAGGATGTTTTTTAAATTTTTCTGAGTTCATACCTTTATTTCTTTTCCAAATTTTTTCTGTTTTGCCCATCTGACAGACAAATTGGTCTTATCAGGTTAATATTGGGCCTCATGTAAAAAAGCTTCAGAGCAAAGATGTGTATTTTCTTTATTTAGCCACCTTTTACTTAAAACATCGAGACTGAGCTTATGCTCTCTTTTAATGCATTAGAGCACGGGTCTCCAAAAAATTTAAGTGGTTGCTCTTTAGCATATGCAATGACAGCACAATTGTGCTTCTTTAGAGAAACTGTTATATGGCTAAAAAATGTATTTATATATAAAAGACTATCCTATAGTGTGATCTAACAATTTCTTCCGTACGCGTCTTTATATGATATAGAGTTCAGCCCTTGTAGGGCCTATAGCTACACTGTTGGCATATATTCCATCGAACAATCACGATATTTCACTTGAAAATTTTTACCCAACATTTGCAATGCTTGCACTTTTGTTTAATGAAAACACAGCAAGAACAACAAAAGAACCATCGAAAATTACATGTGTACTCCATTAAATTGCTTATATATTATAATGAAAGTTTCCATATTGTTTTAATTTAACCAACTTTATTTTTAAAATACTAAAAAAAAACCAAAAATGGGGAAATACAAATAAATCGTTCACGATTTCACTTTAATTTCATCAATCAATGACATAGGTCAATGTGAAATTCGAATGATTTTTTCAATGAAGAGGCACAAATAGAATTTCGCGAATGGTAATAAAAAAAAATGAAGAAACCAATATGGCATTGAAGAAGCAAAAGCAATAATCTCAATTGAATTTATAACTTATAGGCACAGTAGCATACACGCACTTATCACAGCCTTACAGCTCATACAAGCACACATTTTTTGTACATAAATTATCTTGGATGCAACTTGCATTCATGTATATATCTTAAAGAATGCACAATGATTCTTTTTTTATTTATATCACACTTTTTTATTTATCGAATTAAAAGGCGGCCAATGATCGCGTGCGATCGCTCATATCCGGACGTTGTGATATATGTGCGCGCAAATACAGTTAGCGTCCAACTGAAATCATAAAACAAAACAATGCCACTTGTGCCGAAAGTAAACGAATTGGCAGCGGCCGATGTTGGTGCCGAGATGCTGTGTACGAACTAAGTAGTAACCGGTGATTTATTATGTGGTAAGAGATGAAGTAACAAGATTTTTGAAAATGTGACAATAAGCCTCTTTTTAAGCTGAAGATAATTTTATTATTTATTTTAAATCATTTTGTCATTTGTCGAAACCGTCGTGATTGGTATACTTTATGCTATACACACAATTTATTGTAAACATATTATTCATCCATTTTTGTTGGTCTTATGTTGTTAATTAACATTTTGCATTTTATATGTTTTTTTTTCTTTTTTAGTATTTTTTAATTTGTTTGATTGCAATTAACTCCTAGTTTTTCATTTTTCCATTTTCTTAGTATGGAATTGCACATAATTCAGCCAAAAGTTTCGGTAATTCCAGTTTTACCAATTATTATTCGTTTATAATTTTTTTAATTATTTTTTTTATTTTTTTACTTTTATTTTTTTCCTTTTAATTTTTTATTTTTTTTTCTTTAATTTTTATACTCAGTTGAGCAGAGCTCACAGAGTATATTAAGTTTGATTGGATAACGGTTGGTTGTACATATATAAAGGAATCGAGATAGATATAGAATTCCATATATCAAAATAATCAGGATCGAAAAAAAATTTGATTGAGCCATGTCTGTCCGTCCGTCCGTCCGTTAACACGATAACTTGAGTAAATTTTGAGGTATCTTGATGAAATTTGGTATGTAGCTTCCTGAGCACTTATCTCAGATCGCTATTTAAAATGAACGATATCGGACTATAACCACGCCCACTTTTTCGATATCGAAAATTTCGAAAAACCGAAAAAGTGCGATAATTCATTACAAAAGACAGATAAAGCGACGAAACTTGGTAGATGAGTTGAACTTATGACGCAAAATAGAAAATTAGTAAAATTTTGGACAATGGGCGTGGCACCGCCCACTTTTAAAAGAAGGTAATTTAAAACTTTTGCAAGCTGTAATTTGGCAGTCGTTGAAGATATCATGATGAAATTTGGCAGGAACGTTACCCCTATTACTATATATACGCTTAATAAAAATTTGCAAAATCGGAGAAGGACCACGCCCACTTTTAAAAAAAAATTTTTTTAAGTAAAATTTTAACAAAAAATTTAATATCTTTACAGTATATAAGTAAATTATGTCAACATTCAACTCCAGTAATGATATGGTGCAACAAAATACAAAAATAAAAGAAAATTTCAAAATGGGCGTGGCTCCGCCCTTTTTCATTTAATTTGTCTAGGATACTTTTAACGCCATAAGTCGAACAAAAATTAACCAATCCTTTTGAAATTTGGTAGGGGCATAGATTTTATGACGCTAACTGTTGACGTGTTGAAAATGGGCGAAATCGGTTGATGCCACGCCCATTTTTTATACACAGTCGTCCGTCTGTCCTTCCGCATGGCCGTTAACACGATAACTTGAGCAAAAAACGATATATCTTAACTAAACTTAGTTCACGTACTTACCTGAAGTCCCTTTATCTTGGTATAAAATATGGCCGAAATCCGACTATGATCACGCCCACTTTTTCAATATCGAAAATTACGAAAAATAAAAAATGCCATAATTCTATACCAAATACGAAAAAAGGGATGAAACATGGTAACTGGATTGGTTTATTGACGCAAAATATAACTTTAGAAAAAACTTTATAAAATGGTTGTGACACCTACCATATTAAGTAGAAGAAAAAGAAAAAGTTCTGCAGGGCGAAATAAAAAACCCTTAAAAACTTGGCAGGTATTACATATATAAATAAATTAGCGGTATCCAACAGATGATGTTCTGGGTCACCCTGGTCCACATCTGGTCGATATCTGGAAAACGCCTTCACATATACAACTACCACCACTCCCTTTTAAAACTCTCATTAATACCTTTAATTTGATACCCATATCGTACAAACTCATTCTAGAGTCACCCCTGGTCCACCTTTATGGGGATATCTCGAAAAGGCGTCCACCTATAGAACGAAGGCCCACTCCCTTTTAAAATACTCATTAACTCCTTTCTTTTGATACCCATATTGTACAAACAAAGTCTAGAGTCACCCTGGTCCACCTTTATTGCGATACCCCGAAAAAGCGTCCACCTATAGAACTAAGGCCCACTCCCTTTTAAAATACTCATTAACTCCTTTCGTTTGATACCCATATTGCACAAACTCATTCTAGAGTCACCCCTGGTCCACCTTTATGGGCGATATCTCGAAAAGGCGTCCACCTATAGAACGAAGGCCCACTCCCTTTTAAAATACTCATTAACTCCTTTCTTTTGATACCCATATTGTACAAACAAAGTCTAGAGTCAACCCTGGTCCACCTTTATTGCGATACCCCGAAAAAGCGTCCACCTATAGAACTAAGGCCCACTCCCTTTTAAAATACTCATTAACTCCTTTCGTTTGATACCCATATTGCACAAACGAATTCTAGAGTCACCCCTGGCCCACCTTTATGGCGATATCTCGAAACGGCATCCACCTATGAAACTAAGGATTACTCCCTTTTAAAAAACTCATTAACACCTTTCTTTTGATACCCATATTGTACAAACACATTCTAGAGTCACCCCTGGTCCACCTTTATGGCGATATTTCGAAACGGCATCCACCTATAGAACTAAGGCCCACTCCCTTTTAAACTACTCATTAACACCATTCGTTTGATGCCCATATTGTACAAACAAATTCTATGGTCACCCCTGGTCCACCTTTGTGGCGATATCTCGAAATGGCGTCCACCTATGGAACTAAGGATTACTCCCTTTTAAAATACTCATTAACACCTTTCATTTGATACCCATATCGTACAAACGCATTCTAGAGTCAACCCTGATCCACCTTTATGGCTATATCCCTAAATGGCGTCCACCTATAGAACTATGGCCCACTCCCTCATAAAATACTCTTTAATGCCTTTCATTTGATACACATGTCATCATACAAACACATTCCAGGGTTTCCCTCGGTTCATTTTCCTACATGGTGATTTTCCCTTATTTGGTCTCCATAGCTCTCAACTGAGTATGTAATGTTCGGTTACACCCGAACTTAGCCTTCCTTACTTGTTATTATTATTTTCTTTATGTTTTAGTTTATGTGATTCTTTTCAATATATTTTCTGTTGTTCTATTTTTTTAATTTTGTTTTAACTTTTTTTTATATTTCTCTTGTCTGTTTTTAATTTAAAATTGTCTTAAATATTTTTTTTTCTTTATAATTATTTCTTGCTAATGTAAATATTGATTTCTTTAATTAAATTTAATTTTTTAATTCATTTATTAATTTTTTCTTCTCTTAAGTTTAATTTTTTCCTATATGTATGTGGTGCGCTGTGATCGTGCCTTTTCTTGACAGCTACTGAAAACTACAAAATAAATCACCCATTATTTGACGCGTGATCTCGCTGATGTTATAAACAGAACTTCGGCAATAGCGGCAGCAGGGACACGCGCTAATTTAGAAGAAACTGAACAGTAAAGCAAGATGAAAGCGAAAGCGACCCCATAAAGACAAAAAGTATTTAAATATTTCTGTATGCATGAGGTAAAGCGGGCAAATAGAAAAAATAGATATAATAAAAAATTGCTGCAGCAGCATAATACCAGGGGTACTTAAAGAGTTATAAGTGCAACAATATGTTGCGAATAAAAAACTTAAAATGTTTACACGCTCAACAAGCATACAGAGGCGACACTAAAGACACTCCAGTTTTGAATTGCTCGACAGCTGCTTAGTACGAGGGCATAGAAGCTTGTCGTGTGTACGCTGTAAATAAGTAGAAGAGTTCATACGGAATTACTTTTAGAAGGAAGACAAAAATAAATAAAAACAAATAAATGAAGCAAATCTACACTTGTCAAGTGAGCAAGAAATTAATGTGAGTTTTATGTATAAATACAAATGCATACAAATGTACATATACATTTTAAGAAAAAGGGAACCCACCCGCTCGCTTATATTTATCAGCCTCGAACTCAAATCGTTCCCACTATTGCAGTAATCTTTTAAGTATACAAAAACACAAAAAAAATTTACTTTACAAAAATAAACAAACTAAAACATTTTTATAGATTTAGGACAAAAAGAATTGCTATGAGAAAAACCTCAACCACTAGACTGGCGAGACAGCGAGACGTGTCATTACCTCCAGTTCTCAACTGTGCGCTTTTATACTCACACCCACGCCTCATTTGCAAATATTTCAAAATACAAATTTTAGATGGAAACTGAAATAATTTTCTTAGAAAATAATACATGCAAACATATATGAACTGAGATCTTCTTATGGGGCTTTCCACGCCCATTCAACTTGCCAATGGCCTTTGATGCTGATGAATTGATTTTAGTTGTTTGCCTATTATTTCGAATGGCCAACGCGAAATAACTCAAAATGTTTACACCTACATATTTTTACCCCTTGAAGGTTATATGCATGGATGTACACCAAAAACCGATCTATTCCCAAAAAACGGGTACATCAAGCGAAATGTGGTATGAAGGATCTTCTTAATATATGTTAACATTTGGAATTATTTTTCGCGGAAAGTGGACCAGGATCAGCATTTTGATCAAAATTTGGGTTTTGCATTGATGGATATTGGAGACAAAGTTTTTGCGATTTTCGAATTGATTTTTTTAATGTTTAAAATTTTTTTAACTTACAATTTTTGTTTTTTAATATTTTTTTTTACATTTTTACAATACATTTTTTTTAATTCCTTTTTAGTTTTTCTTAATTTTTTTTATTTTTTCTTAAATTTTATTTTATTTTTTCCAAATTTTTTTTTCTTAATTTTATTTTATTTTTTTTTAATTTTTTTTCTTGCATTTCTTTATTTTTTTTTATTCTACTTTTTATATTTAATTCTTTTTTGTTCATTTTCATATTTATTCTTATTTTTTCAATACTATATTTATTTATTCTTAATTAAATTTTTTTATTTTTTTTTATTTTAGTATGCTTTTATATTTGAAAATTTTTTAATTCTTTTTTATATTTTACTGTTTTTATTTTTTTATACTTATCTTATTTTAACTTTTAAAAGCTATTTTTTCAAATTCATTTTTTTGTTAAATTTTTTGTATTTTCCTTTTATTTTTCCTAGTTTTTAAGTTATTTATTTTATTTTATATTTTCCTTAGTTTTTTAAGTTTCTTTGCTAGTTTTGTTATTTTTTATAGTTTATCCAACTTTTTGAAGTTGTTCAATTTAGAAAAATTGTTTTGTTTTAAAACGAAAATAAAAAATAGACTAGAAATAATTATGTGATGGTAGCGTGTTCCGCCTACCACACCGTATGCCCTGGGTTCACACCCCGGGCAAAGCAACATCAAAATTTTAGAAATAAGTTTTTTCAATTAGAAGAAAATTTTTACTAAGCGGGGTCGCCCCTCGGCAGTGTTTGGCAAGCGCTCCGGGTGTATTTCTGCCATGAAAAGCTCTCAGTGAAAACTCATCTGCCTTTCAGATGCCGTTCGGAGTCGGCATAAAACAAGTAGGTCCCTCCCGCCAGTTTGTAGGAAAAATCAAGAGGAGCACGACGCAAATTGGAAGAGAAGCTCGGCCTTAGATCTCTTCGGAGGTTATCGCGCCTTACATTTATTTTTTTTTAATTAAAGAAAAAAATTAGGTATATAGCATAATTCCGACTTACAAGGTAGCGAAATAGAGAAATAGTCTTTAGCCGATCCAAAACCGGCTACGTGATCCACCGTATTTCTTCGCAAAATTCTTTTCTGCGTAGGGGGCCTCCGGCGATCCAACACCGGCTACGCGATCCACAGTGTTTCTGCGCAAAAAACCTTTTTGCGAAAACGTAATGCGTAATAATGAAATTTGTCTGGAATGTGTTGTAGGGATTTTGCTTTGTTATGCTGTGTCAGGATTTTGGGATGTCTGGATTGTGTCTTGTCGGTATTTCTCATAATTGTCTGAATTAACATACATATGTATGAACAAATTAATATTACCATTTTTTTTTGTCATTTTTTAAATCATTTTAAAGTTTGAGTGGTCCTAAGTGGCAAAAACCGCCCAACCCTTGGCTGTCTTATAGATTGGGTGCTGCGAGATGCCTAGGAACCTGACGTCGCGTTAATCGCTAACGCGGGAGGGACAGATTTAAAACTTTTTAAAATTGAAAGCAAGGATCGCGCAGGACAACGTCGGATAGGTCTACTTACATACTTAATTGGCGCTTAATCGTTTAAACGGTTATGGCCGTCCAACAAGGCGCGCCAGTCGCTCCTTATCTCTCCCAACCTGCGCCAATTGGTCACACCAAGGGAGTTTAAATCGTTTTCCACCTGGTCCTCCCAACGAAGTAGGGGCCGCCCTCTACCTCTGCTTCCATAGGCGGGTTCCGATACAGTTTCTTGGCCGGAGCGTCATCTTTCATTCGCATAACATGGCCTAGCCAGCGCAGCCGTTAAATCTTCTTCGGTATTCGCATCGCCAACGCGTAGAGGTCCATATATAGCGAAGAACTTTTCTCTCGAACACTTCCAGAGCCGCTTCATCTGATGTTGTCATGGTCCATGCTTCTGCCCCATATAGCAAGACGGGTGACTTGTAGAGTATGATTTTCGTTTGCCGACAGAGGACTTTACTTTTCAATTGCATACCTAGTCCAAAGTAGCGTTTACTGACAAGAGTGATTCTTCGCTGGATTTTAGAGCTGGTTCCCAAATAAACGAAGTCTTTTACTATTTCGAAATTATGGCTGCCAACAGTAGCGTGGTTGCCAAGGCGCTGACTCATTCCTCAATGACAGCAGGTACTTCGTTTTGTGCTAATTCACCATTAAACCCGCTTCTTTTTCTAGGGTGTTTAGGCCGATGATATCAATTTCATCAGCATACGCCAGTAATTGCAAGCTTTTATAGAATATTATTCCAGAGCGGTTAAGTTCTGCAGCAAGTATAATTTTCTCCAGCATCAAATTAAAGAAATCGCATGATAAGGGGTCGCCCTTCTGAAACCTTGTTTAGTTTCGAACGGCTCGGAGAGGTCCTTCCCAATGCTGACTGAGCTGGTGGTGTTGCTCAACGTCATTTTGCACAGCCGTATAAGTTTTGCGGGGAAACCAAATTCAGACATAGCGGCATATAGGCAGCTCCTTTTCGTGCTGTCGAAGGCGGCTTTAAAATCGACGAAGAGGTGATGTGTGTCGATTCTTTTTTCGCGGTTTTTTTAAGATTGTGAAAATCTGGTCGATGGTAGATTTACCAGGTCTGAAGCCGCACTGATAAGGTCCAATCAGCTGATTCACGGTGGGCTTCAATCTTTCGCACAATACACTTGACAGGACCTTATATGCGATATTAAGAAAGCTGATTCCGCGAAAGTTGGTGCAGTTTGCAGTAACCCCCTTCATGTGGACTGGGCAAAGAACATTTAGATTCCAATCGTCGGGCATGCACTCGTCCGTCCATATTTTGCGAAGAAGCTGATGCATGCGCCTTACCATCTCTTCGCCGCCGTATTTGTATAGCTCCGCAGGCAATCCATCAGCGCCCGCGGGCTTGTTTTTTATACTCAGCTGAGCAGAGCTCACAGAGTATATTAACTTTGTTCGCATAACGGTAATCCGTAACGGCATAAACTAATCGAGATAGATATAGACTTCTATATATCAAAATGATCTGGGCGAAAAAAAAATTCATTTATCCATGTCCGTCCGTCCGTCCGTCCGTAAACCCGATAACTTGAGTAAATTTTGAGGTATCTTGATGAAATTTGATATGTAGGTTCCTAGGCGCTCATCTCAGACCACTATTTAAAATGAACGAAATCGGACTACAAACTTGGTAGATGCGTTGAACTTATGATGCAAAATAGAAAATTAGTAAAATTTTGAACAATGGGCGTGGCACCGCCCACTTTTAAAAGAAGGTAATTTAGAAGTTTTGCAAGCTGTAATTTGGCAGTCGTTGAAGATATGATGAAATTTGGCAGGAACGTTACTGCTATTACTATATGTGTGCTAAGGAAAAATTAGCAAATTCGGATTACGAACACGCCCACTTTTAAAAAAAATTGTTTAAAAGTCAAATTTTAATAAAAATTGAATATCTTTACAGTATATAAGTAAATTATGTCAACATTCAACTCCATAGATTTTATGACGTTAACTGTTTTCTGTGAAAATGGGCGAAATCGGTTGAAGCCACGCCCAGTTTTTATACACAGTCGTCCGTCTGTCCTTCCGCTCGGCCGTTAACACGATAACTTGAGCAAAAATCGACATATATTTACTAAACTTAGTTCACGTGCTTATCTGAACTCACTTTATCTTGGTATAAAAAATGGCCCAAATCCGACTATGACCACGCCGCCCACTTTTTCGATATCGAAAATTACGAAAAATGAAAAAAATGCCATAATTCTATACCAAATATGAAAAAGAGATGAAACATGGTAAGTGGATTGGTTTATTGACGCAAAATATAGCTTAAAAAAAACTTTGTAAAATGGGTGTGACACCTACCATATTACGTAGAAAAAAATGACAAAAGTTCTGCAGGGCGAAATCAAACGCCCTTGGAATCTTGACAGGAATACTGTTCCTGGTATTACATATATAAATAAATTAGCGGTACCCGACAGATGATGTTCTCGGTCACCCTGGTCCACATTTTGCTCAATATCTCGAAAACGCCTTCACATATACAAATAAGGGCCACTCCTTTTTAAAACCCTCATTAATACCTTTAATTTGATACCCATGAGTCCTGGATAACAGCCGCAGCGACACCCGTACACGTCTTTCTTAAGCATTTAATTCATCAAAAAAGGTGTTGCCGCCTGTTTGCATTTGTATAGGCTTTAAATCAGCTAAATAATATCCAAAAATGTTTATTAATATGTCATCTGCTGCTGGAAAGCGTCGTGGTGAGGCTTTAAATAGTGATGCAGAACCGAAAACCCCGCGTTTAAGTGAAGCCTCGTCCAACATAATACGCACTATTGACCTAAGATTAGTCAAAAACAATGAGTTGTTTGCGAAACAAATTTTGGAGTCCGAAAGCAGGATTATGGAGTTGGTTGCGAAGCAAATTACTGACTCTGAAAACAGGATTATGGAGGTTTTCCAACGCAAATTTGAGGAGAATTTTGACATTTTAAAACGTGATTTATCCGATTTAAGGGAAAGAGTGACCCGCTTAGAGACTTTTTCAGAAAAAATCGGGGCTATTGAAGCAGAAATATCCGTTTTAAAATCAAGTTTATCTAAGTACGAAAATCGCGCAGCTGCTTGTGAAGTCCGAGTACACTGGATTCCTCGTGTAGACTCTGAAAACCTGCAAAACATACATAACCATCTTTGTTTTGCTCTAAATCTTCAGCCGCCTCCACTCAAAAGCATATTTCGAGCTGGAACTATTCCTGGCAGCCAAGTTGACCCTGCTGTTATAATTAAATTTCAATCCCCTACAGAGAGAAATCGGCTACTAAAAGCTGTCGCTGATTTCAGGCGACAAAACAAGAACGGTGGCCTTCGCCTGACGCATGTGGGAATAAATTCCGATGCGCGCATCTACGTCAACGAGTCACTGAGCAAAAGCAACCATGAAATTTTCAAATAAGCACTGACCCTTAAAAAACGGAAAAAAGTTGTATCTGTTTTTACAAGAAGGGGTCTCGTTTATATAAAATGTTCTAATAATACCGGTCCACGTCTAATACACTCTGCTGATATGCTTAAGGAGCTAGAAAACAATAGTCCGGACAGGGACCGTTCCTTTCGTGTTGAGCCGAACACTTGCGACGATCACCAGGAGCTTGACAAATCTCATCAATAAATATTTTTTATATATTTTCTATCTAGCCGTATTCATTTCTTCTTTTCGTTCATACTTTACCCCCATATTTTATTTGTTAAGTATATACTACATTTTGTTTGAGTTGCATAGCAGTGTAAATTTAATGTTTCTTTTTTAAAGTCCTTTTAGTGACTATGTCCTCTTCTAATGTTATGAGTTCCAAAGACTCTACTTATACTATGTTGCGTGTCCTTGGCAAGCAAGCAAGCGGGCTTAATATAATTCATATAAATGCTCAAAGTTTATTTAAAAAGATTGACGAATTTAGATACCTTTTTGAAGATTCGGCAATCGACGTTCTTTGTGTTTCTGAGACGTGGTTTAGCTCACGCCATAGTAACAGTGTGGTGAAAGTAAGTGGTTACAAACTTTACAGAGCTGATCGCTATGGACATGGTGGTGGTGTTGCGATTTATGTAAAGGAAAGCTTGTCCAGTAGATTAAGTTGTGTTTCTAGTGAAGGTGATCCTGTTGAATATGTGTTTGTTGAAATAGTTTCTAATCATGATAAGCTTCTTATTGGATGTGTATACCGACCCAATCGGCAGGTGAATTTTATGGATTTCACCGAATTCGTTCAATCACTACTAGGCAACTACAGTAATATCATAATTGCCGGTGATTTCAACAGCAATTTGCTTGAGGATAACAGTTTAAAACTAAGTTTGGAATCTCTTGGACTATATCCGACAAACACCTCTTCTCCTACTCACTTCACTCGTACTAATAGCACTCTCCTTGATTTATTCTTTGTCAGTGACCTCCAAAAAACCCTCCACTATAACCAATTGTCTGCTTCAAGTTTCTCAAAGCATGATTTAATTTTCATGATTTACGACTTCCAGTCAACCAAAAGACCTGTGTCCGTGACTTATCGTGATTTTAATCGAATTGATTATGAGTCGCTTACTGCTGCAGTGGAGTTGGTGGAGTGGAGTCTCATACGGAGTTTCACATCTGTTGAAGATAAAACAAACTTTCTGCAGGACAAATCAACTGGCTTTTCGACTATTATGTCCCTATAAAAACTAAGGTAGTCAATCGTTGCAGTAGGACTTGGTTTAATGCTAACATTAAACATTTAATCAATGTGCGTAATAAAGCATACTCGCGGTGGAAAAGATACCGTACTGCAGATACGTATAACCAATTTAAATCGGCTCGAATTACTGCTGACAAAGCAATTAAAAGAGCGAAAAGTTTGTTTTATGATGAAAAGTTTAGCCTCGCAATGAACTCGCGGCAAACCTGGAATACCATAAGGGCGATTGGCGTGGGAAAACCCAAAGAAAGCCTACCTGTTCACTCTGACTTAGATGAAATTAACGTTAATTTTGCTAGTTTGCCTGTATCAAACCCTCGTGTTAGTCTTGACAACTACTGTGAACGTGTAAATGTTGGTGCCAGTCCTCTTGAATTTATGTGTGTTGATGACTGTGATACTGTGCAAGCCATACTCTCCGTGAAGTCAAATGCTACTGGCTTTGATGGAACCAGTGCGCAGTTTCTCAAAATTATATTGCCAAAGATTCTGTCACATGTGACCCATCTAGTTAACTCCATACTAACGACCTGTGTATTCCCCAGGTGCTGGAAAGTTGCTAAAATCATTCCTGTACATAAGGAAAAATAACGAGTACAGGCCCATTGCTATCCTACCATTTTTGTCTAAAGTTGTTGAGCGTATCCTTCATAAGCAAATAATGTCATATGTGCATGATAACAGACTTCTAACAGACCGTCAGTCCGGTTTCAGACCGAAGCGAAGTAGCATTTCGGCTATGTTGGATGTTATAGAAAGCATTAGGATGGAAATTGATGGAAATAATCTTGATTTTCTAACTCTACTCGACCATTCCAAAGCGTTTGACTCAGTTGATCATGAGCTTCTATGTCGCAAGCTACAAAATCTTTTTAATTTCTCTTCTCGTGCCACTGCTTTGATTAGGTCCTACCTCGTGCAGAGATCTCAGGCTGTGCATGTTGGTGGCAATAGGTCTAATTTTGTACCTGTACCCAGGGGTGTTCCGCAAGGTTCAATCCTGGGCCCTTTGTTGTTTGTATTGTATGTTAATGACTTACCCAATGCGCTAAGATATTGTAATGTTCATATTTATGCTGATGATGTTCAATTATATGTGTGCTGTCCTCTTGATCGTGTTGGCATGTGTATTAATGACATTAACTCTGAATTGACGAATGTAAGTGCATGGGCATCTGCGAATGGTTTATCAATTAATCCTGCCAAATCTAAATGTATTTTCATTCGCAGAAAAGCCTTCGATACACGAAACTTAGACAAGGTAATGCTAGACGGTGCAGTTATTGAATATGTTGACTCAGCGAAAAACCTTGGTTTGGTATTTAATCAAACTCTGACATGGAATAATCATATCATTAGTAGAGTAGGTAAAGTGTATGGAATGCTTCGTACACTATGGCTAAAACAGTATTTCACTCCTTTACACATTAGACTTCTTCTTGCAAAACCGTACTTAATACCTACGCTACTGTATGGCTGTGAGATTTATGCTAATTGCAACTCTGTATGTAAAACTAAGCTTAATGTTGTTTATAACAACATTGCCAGATACGTATTTAGGCTAAAACGATTTGACTATGTGTCTGCGTATGCCGTAAAGTTGTTAAATATTTCTTTTGAAAATTTGTTAAAATTCAGAACAGTGTTGTTCATACATAAGGTTATTCATACGCAGGAACCAAACTATTTATACCAGAGGTTTCAGTTTCTTCAATCGTCAAGGTCGGCACTGCTTATTTATACTAGACACAAAACTCTGACATCCGAACGTCAATTTTTTATCAACGCGGTACGTCTTTGGAACTCACTTCCAGTTAGTTTAAGGATTATTACTAATACACTGCAATTTACAAATAAAGTGTTTAGTTTTTACAATGATTGTTAACCACTACAACTCTATTTTAATACCTTCTATATTATTGAATGTGAACTTTTAAATATTATATTTCATTTTTTCAAAATATTTATACCTAATTTTTTTTTCTCCCTTTGTGTTTCATTTTATAATGTATCCCCATTTCTCATTTTCTTATTTCTCCCCTTTTTTATGTTAAGTATTTTATTCAGAATACCTTATTGTATCACCTGACTGGCACTGTTAAATAATTTTTTCAAAATTGTTGTGTCAGGATGAATATATATGTTAATAAATATGTAAATATGTTAAATATCGTACAAACCAGGCATGCTTAACGAACGAAACGATATCATTTCGTTACGATAATCAACGCTAATAAACGAAACGAAGTCACTTCGTTTCGTTTATTAACGTTAACATCGTCAAATTAACGTTAATTTGACGTTCTTAACGTTAATAAACGAAACGAAGTGACTTCGTTTCGTTTATTAGCGTTGATTATCGTAACGAAATGATATCGTTTCGTTCGTTAAGCATGCCTGGTACAAACACATTCTAGAGTCACCCCTGGTCCACCTTTATGGCGATATCTCGAAATGGCGTCCACCTATAGAACTATGGCCCACTCCCTCATGAAATACTCTTTAATACCTTTCATTTGATACACATGTCATACAAACACATTCCAGGGTTACCCTAGGTTAATTTTGCTAAATGGTGATTTCTCCTTATTTTGTCTCCAAAGCTCTCAGCTGAGTATGTAATGTTCGGTTACACCCGAACTTAGCCTTCCTTACCTTGGTTAGTCCAATCTCCCAATAGCGAAGAAAAATGTTAAAGTAAACAGAGAAAGCATTGCATTGCGTTTTATAGGCTCTATTTGCATGGAAATATCCATTTTACATACCTAAATTTTTTTGTGAAATTTAAAAAATTACGCATTTGACGTCAGTCTACTAGATATGCGGACAACACCAAAGCGCAGTATCTATAAGACGACAGCCGACATAAGTTTGTGCTTTGGTGGTCCACTGGAACGAGGACAACTGGTGAACGTCAAACAAGAACAACAAAAATATATACCAACAACAATGCCGTAGATGATATAGACCATATAAATAGTTCTAATTTTTACCATAGTGTAAACATCGTACGAATGTAAGGTGAGGAACGGGCTGTGCATTATTTTGCTTTGCTTGCATTTAAATTATACAGACGACAGACAGACACTTTATGAACGCAATAAGTAGATTAGTTGGAAGCTGTTGCCTACTGTTAATCACTCCTATGTCACAATAGAAATGTACTGCATATTTATAAGATATTTTTCCCTGCAAGGAAGAACTGGAAAGATAGGAAGCTTACTCAGAGATTCTACATCACAGTTTTCACCAACGAATCCAAAATGTACATTGAAGTAAGAACAGAAGTCTCTGTTAAACTCCCTGCTACTTAGTAAAACTAAAAGGTGATACCAACCAGTCGGTCTACATGATATCGGACAAAATGGCCTATGAGAAAATGTTCCCATATTCAAGTTTATGTACAAGAACAGTAAGCATAGTGTGATGATATACTGCTCGTCCAATGCGAACAATACAATTTGGTTAAGCTCCTTAACCCGTGATAGAGCTCAGTCCCTTCTTCACTACTTCTTTAATTCATTTATTTGAAATTCTATATATTTTAAAGTATTAGTAATACTGGTTCTTAACCTTTGCTTATGTATATCCATAGTTCGGACTGGTCTTAGGAGTGGGAAGAAAAGAAAGAAAGAAAACATAACTGTACCGACCGAGAAACGAGCGTCGCCGGTAAAATATTGGTCAGGGCCTCTCTTTCGGATTCATACCGAAAGCGGAAATATCTGTCGTCTGTACGGATTTGGATCAGGTCACACCTTATATCTTTACTAAATTTCGAGTCATAAGGGCAGAAGACAACGAAAAGACCGATGAGTTGGTAAAGCAGCACTCGATGAATCTATGGTAGACGTCCGAATCCGCTTGGGAGAAAATCAAAAGAAGTCAGGAGTTGCATATGATCAATCAAGCAGGAAAGGCGTTAATAGAAACAGAAAATGATGCTAGGTCTTATATTTTATAACATGAGTCCTGCTACCTGTTGTAGTAGCAGTGCTTCGCCCCATCCAATAGGTGCGACCAATCACAAATTGTCATCAATGTCCTCTAACGGGAGTCCAAGGAACTTGCTGTTTCAACAAGGTGAACAACAATGAGCGGGATGTTAGAAGCGTTGGTTCCACATTACAATTGAAGAGTGACGCCCGTTTCCCTAGGCAGAGTGCGTTGCTCTTCTGCTAGTTCGGGTATTTTTCTTTAAGTACTGGGTTCGCCGTGCATTCCTGACACAGAGGTCTGACGCCTGTTTATGGATATCACTGAGGACCTGCTTGTGCTTTTTTTCTTCATACAGCTGTGTTCTCAGGTGCCGTATTTGCTCATATTGCTTACGGAGATGACCCCTTAAGGCCCTGGGAGGTGTAGCCTCATCAATAAGATGTATGTTGGGATGCCCAGGTTTCTGGGTATGCAACAGACATTGTTTGTTTAGCATTTCATTTATCTCTCTAATGGGAGTAATCTCGCCTCATTGCGTAGGCGGTGTTTCTGGTGAACCTTTAGGCTTGGTGATCATATCGGGGTAGCGTAGCATGCAATCGGCCGGCCAATTGCTTTGTAAGTAGTAATGAGCGTTTCTTTGTCTTTACCCCAAGTGCTGCCGCAAGAGATTTGAGGATTTTATTACGTCTCTGGATTTTCGGTACAGTTGCAGTTGCATGCTCCCCAAAATGTAGATCCTGATCGAACGTCACACCCAAGATTTTAGGATGTGAGACAGTCGGTAGCGTGATGTCATCGACGAGGATGTTCAATATGGTCGATACTTGGCCCTGCTACCTGGTTGTTTTCTTCAGTTTGGTCGTCAAACAAATTCTTTTAACACTATGGCCAGTTCAACCATGATCGGCTAGTTCAACCTAACCAAACATCTCTTTCGGATTAGATGGATCATCTGTACATAAAAATGAGGTCAGTTCAGCTTATTCTCTAAAGGCAACAGATGACAACTAAGTGAGACACGCTTGGTAGACTTACAACACCATCATTAAAGATAGGTTGCAAATTCTGTTAGTATCTTCCAAATAGAGGTACTACGAATAGAGGTCTTTTTGATTCTGGAATGGGCACACACTCGTTTGGGCACATGGTCCTAGTAATATGGACGGCAAAAAAGCAGATGATCTATCAGTGGCCGGAGCATCGTCAGACATCATTGAAGCAGTGCGGATGCATCATCCTCTTACATCTATAAAAAAGAGGCTTGGCCATACATTATCGGTACTAAGAGCGCACCAAACAGTACTTACAATGACTTATATTACTCTCTTTTATCAACTATAGCCCCACAATATTATCCCTAATATTTTAGAAAATCATCCGTTCCTACAACCGAAAGCTTCAACTGCTACCCTTTGCCTTTTTGGTGCCAAAGACTCATAGCTTCAGTTTGCTTATCTTATTTATTACACACTTTACCTAGCCGCATTAGCATCTAAATCGTCTTAAGTAGTAACCTTGCTTGAGCTTTTTCTGAAATACCCATAGTCTCTATATACTTGAACCCTGGTTTTGTTGCTTAAGTAGACAATGAAAAAACAGTCTGTAAGATGAGCTTCCTTCAACCAAACATAACAGTTCATAGTATAGCATAAATATATCCTGCCTTGAGTAGTGCTGTTGTTGTAGCTCACATGCTAACTTTTTTATGGCTATGTAGCGGAATTCGAACCCACAACCCAGTCAAAAGTAGTCACAAACAAACAAAATTCCACTTGCATGTCTTAAATACTCGAGCCAATCTAAAGAACAATTGGAAAACTAATAGCTTTAATGACAAAAACCTTATAACTGTTAATAGCTGTAATCTAATAAAACCGGAAACAACAGCAGCGCCATCTTCAGTTAAACCACAATCAGCGAAAACTTAAAAAGCTTGTGTGCTTCCAAACTGTTATAGCAACAACACAAAAACTCTACACATCTTTAGACATACAAAAGCTTCTACAAAAGTTTCCACCTTATATGTATGTAGGAAAGAACACAGCAACTATGAAATGTTCTCTCTCCTGCTTACTGAAGAGTAAAATTTCAGCCAAGGAAAAATCGGCAAAGCTCTTCATATGTTTTTGCTTAGCAAGTCTCCCAAACAAAACCGGCAAAGCTCTTCATATGTTTTTGCTTGGCAAGTCTTGGTTACAAGAAACGAAGTCAAGTGTGGCTAAAAGCATGAACAAATAAAAGTTATAGACGTAGAAAAAATTAGTCTAAATCATTGGTGGGTGGATAACAAAGGGTAATAAAGCGAATGCTGTGTCATTGAATAATTGCTACGGAAATAGAAGAAACAGATAATTAATAGACGTAGCAAACGTGCAGATTCGACCTTCAAAAATGCATTTCGTGAAAAATATTAATTAAAAGCAGGGGCGTTCCTAACTATTAGGAAATAAAAATCATATTTTCGGTTTTCTAGAAATGGTATTATCAAATACCTTCTAAGCAAGAGCAATGCACATGTGCACAGCTCTCCACTAGGAGTATTCCGATGTTGTTACTCGAATAAACAGTGGGCAAGTTAAAGCAAATGAACTGGAAGCGAAAAGCAAGGCCTTGTCGCGTTTTCGTTTAAATTTATTTTAAATTTTTACATTAAAACTAGAGCTTACGATTTCTTCTCGAACACAAGCGATATTTTCGAGACCCGAGAAATCGAGAACTCGACTTCTCGCGAAATTCTCGTGTCTCGAAGTACTCGTAAATCTCGCGAGCTTCTCGACATTCTTACTTAATCGCTGTATCGACAGTATTTATACACTTGTTTTTTTTTACTTGTGACTTTTTTGTTGATTATATTGCTTCCTATGACATTTAAACTCAAAACATATTTGTTATACATATAATTTTGTTCGCAATATTTTATTTTTCAACGAGACACCGAGAAACACGGCTTCTCGCGAGATTCTCGAATCTCGAATTACTCGTAATACTCGCCAGCTTCTCGACTTTCAACTCAGTCGCTGCATTGGCAATATTCTATACATTTCGGTGTTTTTTACTTGTGGTTTTGCGGTCATTTTGGCTTGTGCTCCACAAGAAATCCTAAGCTCCATATAAAACAGCCAATGAATCGATTAAGTTGAATGTCGAGAAGCTCGCGCGCCTTACGAGTAATTCGAGATTCGAGAATCTCGCGAGAAGGCGAGAACGAAATTTGAAGAGTTATTTTTTCCACATTTTTATTTTTTTTCTTTTCAGTAACCCTAATCTCTCTCTCACCGCTGATTCGGGCGTTGATTTCGCCACGAAACTGAATTGGGTGCTTGGTTTTCGGGCCAAATACTATGAAAGTCTGAATTTTACCTAGAAATATACTGACTCGACTATGCGTATATCGTTAATAAGGTCAACTGACTTTATGACTCAAATGGCCACAAGGTTACGACCATACTATATCAAATTTCAAATGGTTACAATGTCAACGATATTGACATTATGACCATTCAGCTTTTCTGAAATTGTCATGCAAGAGAGGTGACATAAGGTCACGGATCGTATAGTCCAAACAGAGGCCACTTTACCAGAAACAAACGATTTTGGACTTTCTGAAAAGAGATTCGACGTCTCTTTATCGGAAATAAACGTTACCGACACTTTACTTTTTAAATATCGTCTTATTATCGATAACGAACTATTATTGTCGAATCATCGGTTTGTTATCACCATTGTTCACCATATAGTTTGGAAATTTAAATTGAGGTTATGTTGCGAATACAGTGAAATGCAGTAAGGAAGACAGTCGAATGGAGTTGAATGAAGAACAGCAGGAAGATCAGAGTTGTATTTCGTTAATATACCTTCAATCTTTGTATCAATATTGAAGCTAAATGTAGAAAAAATAACTAAATACCTGAATATAAGCAAACTTTTTCTCTTAATTACTGCAAATAAGGTGTTCTAAATGCTACATTTTCCAAAATTATCACAGTTTATGTCTGTTTAAAAACTTGACTTGAAGAAGTTTACGATAATCCGCTTCTTATAGGCTTGCTATCCATTGGTTACAGATGTGTCATCGTTTTTATGTTGATGTTTTACTTATGAGTTTTCGATAGCAAATCGATAAGACAGCCTTAAAAAATTGGTAACACTCCGATAAGAAACCGAAATTGATAGCTAATCGATAACTTTTTGAAAATATATCGATATAAATAAAATAAATGTAAAGCGCGAACAACCTCCGAAGAAATTTTATGCCGAGCGAGATTACGTTTCACTGAAAAGCTTTACATGCAGAAATACACTCGGATTGCTTGCCAAATCACTGGCGAGGAGCAACCCCGCTTAGAAAAGCTCTCTTCTAATTAAAACAACTTTTTTCTAAAATTTTGATGTTGCTTTGTCCGGGGTGAGAACCCAGGACCAATGGTGTGGTAGGTGGAGCACGCTGCCACCACACCACGGCGGCCGCCGGTAGATTTTCGGTAAATAATCGATTAATTTTCGGTAATAATTTGATAAGTTTTCGGTAATAATTATTTATTAATTCGTCGAAAAAATCCAATAGCTCATCGATTACGTTTTTTACCGATAACTTCTCTACACCTCATCGATAACACACCTATAAGGAACCGATAACTCGTACGCCTATTACCCGTCGACAACAAATAATTCGTTCATAACAAACCGTTAAAACTTCGATAATCTTTCCTTTTATCTCCCCTCCTTTTATTTTTTCTTTCTTTTTATTTTCTTATTTTTTTCCTTTTACTTTCCTTGCCTTGATTTGCTTTCTATTTTCGCCCATATCAGCTCTATGACGTAAATTGTTCTCACATTGCGAATATGTTAGGTAGGGTTTTACAGCAAAGGTGCTCGAAGATTTGGATAACGGAGTCATACGACAACAGCATCAAAAAAATTACAGCCTTCCTTTTCGGAATTGCAAAAATTAAATTTTTACAAAAACTTCAATAAAAAGTACAACAATCTCCTTCCTAGAATGACAGCATATAAATCGAACAAGAACGCAACGAAATACAACTAAACAGCAGCAATTGCAGGCTGATGAGCAGTGAATGAATTTTAATAGATTCCCATTTAATTGGCACATGAAATTCACTTGAATTTTTAAGCGCGTTTTACTATCGAAATCAGTTTGCTTTATTGGCCAAAGTAAAAATTTTAAATTCCTTTGATTTTCATCGCATCATTTGCGTGTTTTTGCACCAAAATCAATTTGGTTTACCGGCTCCGGAACCAAAGTGAATGAATTTCGATTGATTGTCTTGCTTGTGTGACAAAATTTTAAATTCCTTCGAATTTCAAGGCATGCACCATTTTCCGTGTTTTTTTACCAAAATCGATTTGGTTGTTGTTGGGAGCCACCCGGAGCCAAAAAGATATTGTTGGGAGCCATGTGGAGCCAAAAGAGCAATTGGACGAGCATCGTTGTTTTACAGTGTTCGGTTTGCCATGTTGGCGTGTGCTCACTGGTTCTTGATGATTGCTGTTTTGAAAGATTATTACAAAGCGAGATTACATACAATTCGGCCCAACAATCTGGGCAACTCAGCCAACGTAAACCAGAGGGATATAACGAGAATAAATAATGGCATCGTTTTTTGAATAACTGTACTTAATTTCAAAGGATTTCTGCTTGGATACCGTATCAAAGAATCTAAATCTTAGAAAATGTTATATCATAAAGAACAACATGAGTTTCCGGGGGAGCTTATCATTCTTGAGACGCCTGACCTTGGTATTAGATATTCTAATACTTCAAACGGTCTTCTGAAAGATATGCATTATCAGAGGAGCTAAGTGCTAACAAATATCGGTTGTCTTATTTTAGCAGTTCAGGCGGTTCTGACAATATACAAAATGCTAGATGATTTGTTAAATAAATTGTTTGCACTATAAATTTATTTCATTTCATAAAATTTACAAATTCACACAGACAGGGTTGAGCAGACTCACTTTGCAATATTTTTTTTATTTTTATTGTACAATGTCTACCAACTCGTAAAAACAAAACTTTTAATAACATAAAGCTTACAGATAATTGTTAACAATCACTCATGCATACATAAATGAAAAAACTTTTAAATTATATAATACCATCGCTGAATATGGTTATAAACTTAAATGCGAGTGTGTGATTTGATGCGAAAAAAATGTATTACATACGCAAACGTCAGAATACAAAAATGTTACAAAGGACACCACACAGGCAAATATATGTATAAGATGAGGATACTATATAAGTACAGCAGCGAACAGAAAAATAGCATTTGCAATTTTTTCATATTTTATCAATAAAGCTCTTCCATTTTTTATTTTCAATATTTTAAAATAAAAATTCTATGAATTTTGTAGCTGAAACTGTGCAATCCCATCTCACAAACGTTTAGGAAAAAATTCGAAAACTCGAGAAAATTTTACCAAAATTTTCAACTTTTTAGTTCGATTTCTTTGAATTTTTTTAGTATACAGTTTTATAACCCAAGCAATTTTAGTATAACAAAATACAAGTTATAGGATTCTCAGATTTTAAGAGACCTATGACTTGCACCATATTAGACTGCCGATGAATACGCTACAAAACTGCATACTGGAAAAAAACTTTTTTCGAAAACGCTTTTGAGATTGGATTATATATTTGCCATGTAACTCATTACGACCCTGACTCAGAGGTCTGGTACACGGATGGATCGAAATTCGATGACGGAAGAAGGGGAGCTGGCATCTATGGACCAAACTTCAAAAAATCGATACCAATGGGATGTTACCCCACCATATTTCAGGCAGAAATTCATGCAAGAGGCTCAACATCGAAGAGCATCTACATTATGTCGGACAGCCAGGCGACACTGCGTGCCTTGCAATCTTACATAGTTACATCTAAGCTGGTGGATGAATGCACTGAAATCCTTAATGCCCTGGGAGCCAAAAACAAGGTTTTGTTGGGATGGGTTCCCGGACATCAGGGACATGAAGGTAATGAACATGCAGATTACCTAGCAAAGCAGGGTGCTACATCAGCATTCTATGGTCCAGAGCCCTTTTGTGGACTCACAAAAGCACACACCAGGGAAACTATAAGTAACTGGGAAACTAAACAATTCAGACGTCACTGGATTGATTACCCAGGGCAAAGGCAGGCCAAACTGTTTATACTTCCGGCAACGAAAGTATCAGCCAAACTCATTAACCTAAGCAGGGAGGACCTAAGAACTCTTACTGCGCACTACACGGGACACTGCGGTCTACGATATCACCTAAATACATTAAATCTATCTGATACCCAAATTTGTCGTTTCTGTGAGCTGGATGATGAAACGCCGGTTCACATTCTCTGCGAATGCGTCGCTCTAGCTAGGCAGAGACTATCCCATCTAGGTGGTGGGACTCTTAATCCCTGTGTGATATGTAAAAAGCCTGAAGAGGTACTTAGATACATCAAGAGCCTCCAGATACAAAATTAGGCTGAAAGGTCTTGCACAATAGATCTGCACAAAGGTCGCAGTGCTTCCAGACCTATTAATAATAATAATAATAACTCATTACTCTAAATCAGAAATTTGAAATCTTTATGAAATTTTCTGGAATTTTAACAATTTTTCCAAAAAAGTTTTCGAGATTGTTTAATATTGTTTCAGTTACGAAATTCAACAAAATTTTCTTTTATTAAAGAAAAACTAAAAAAAACGAATTCAGTTGACAGAATTTTATATATAGTCACTGCTATTTTGCTGCTCAGTTCTGTTTATTGTCTTGTACGTTCTCAATTAAAAATTCTAAGGTTTGTTGACTTCGTTAAGTATTTTAGTATTTAGCCTCAAGAACTTAAAAGTACACCCGGCTATCCTGCCCAACCAGTTAGTAGACAGATACAAACCAGTCAATAGGATAGTTAAGCTTTACAAAGAGGTTACTATGAAATCTGCCGCAAATATTCGGATTAGTAAGCTACAAACCCAGAACTATAAACTAAATGAAATCCTGAAATTTTTCATGCCCAACTCGTTCCATCATACCTGTTTCGGTTTAGGGTTCCCGTTGAATTTTTTCCAACGTATTCATATAAGGTGTATGCAGTTAAAAACTCGATTTTTCTACTCTCGTGAACGATAACTGCCGACTTAGGGAAAACGGTCTCTCACTAGGGTACATACTGTGCTGATGACGTTGCAGGAATAGCCGAAATGCATAACGTCCGACTATATAGCTGAGTAGTTTAGGAGCTTGTATTTACGACGTTCCGCCTGATAAAAGGGCGGCGAGACATAGAGACCAAAAACACCCAACTCTCCTTATCCAGGGTATTTTGTGGACCGTTGTTATTGCATGATTTGTAGCAAAGAGGTTAATAAGCTAATGAGTGGTAACAAAGAGATTCCTGCTTACTCGGTGATCCTAAAGGAGGCTGATTTTGCGAATCCGGTTATACATGCGAAGATGAACGAAGAGACCTAAAAGTCAATGATTGTGGCGCCAGACTACTGCCAAAAGGTGGAGATATTAATTGTCATGGATCAGAATGATTCGGATATGTTGATAGATGAAATATCTAAATGTTCCATCCCCATAGGCAACTTACAATCGCACGGTTTTAGCTAGTCGATCTTACCTCCATGATGCCTGAGGCCAAGATATGGGTTCCCTAAACCGACCGACTTATGATTGTAAGATACTTCGAGTATCTCGACCCACGGAGGAATGTCAGCATTGCATCTTCCAAATAAATAAAAAGACTGAATATCTTCTGCCCAGAGCTTGGGAAAATGCCCCGGAAATGCCCCCGGAAGAGTCTTAAGCACAACGCATGAGCGGAGTCGGCATTTATCAATAGTAGTCCACAGGTGCAAATGGCTGAAAGTCTCCTAAATTGGAGGAGCACGGTGGAGTTGCAAAAAATGTCGTCATGCGTCCAAAGCGGTTATTAGATCTTTTTCAACCTGCGGAATCGAGGTGGGCCACTTAGCACTTTTCCCGGCATTCGGTTCTATGTACCTGAGTGAATATTGATCCATCTCGACGAAGGGTTGTGGGCCACAGAGGCTCTGAATGTGAAGTCCAGCATGGTTCTTCGGGTCAGCATGATAGCATCAAGTATAGTTAAGTATTACAAAGAATGGACCAAAGCTCTACCGAGCCGCACATAAAATACGGGGAAATGATAGTCGATTAGCTAGCTCGACATGTATCGGCTTTTCATGTCGCGGGAGCGGAGAATGCTAATAATGGAATGAGGTAAATTGGTGTGTTTTCAGTGACTTTTTAATCTACCATTGTTTTTGCAGCATATTTTATAAGTTCATTTACGATTTGCAGAGTTGCTAAATATTGCAATCACAAATAACAAGAAACATTTCAATCATATTAGAGATTAATCAAGTATGATTATATTTTTAATTATTGCAATTACGTTTTGCTTACAATCGTAGATTGTTTAAGATTGCAATCTCCAATTATTTGTATGAATGTAATTGCAATCAATTTTCTGCTGCAATCCTTGATTACAATTTGTTACCACACAAAAAAGCAATCAAATTTTTTTATCAGTTCATTGTAGATTGCATATTTTACAAACTTAAAAATATAATGAATTTTGAAAATAATCACATAAGCAGGACAATAATTGAGTGTACTATATCAAATTCATTCTCAATTTTGACAGCTCTGACGAGTTGTGGTCACAAGACAGCACACCAAGCGATCAACCAACAGAGAAGATCTTTTTTATTTTTCATGCCGATGACAAACGGTTCTCCACAGAGTCCCAATGTAAATCGACATGTCCTTTTGCATTTTTGTAAAAAACAGAGCTTTCAATACAAACTATCAAGTTTTCAGTTTTTTTGCAGTGTACCATGCCAATGTACGCTTGTTGTATAAAAAGCGGAATGTTTAATCAGAAACGCATCATTGCAATCGGAATTCTTAATCTGGCATTAATACAATTTACAAAGAAATACAATTCAATACAAATACAAAGTCGCTGTGGTGTTGTAGTGGCGGTGCAGTGGAGGTGGTGGCTCAATAAGATTTTGTGTACAATGTGCACTACACAATACGTTAGCTAGCGAAAGACCACAAGCTAGTGAAGAGCGGTGGCAGCATGTGAAGCGCAGCTAAATAAGCTAAGGGGATATACTTAATCAGATGTAGAAGGGACAAAAGTGGACTTAGAATGAGGCAAGTTGTAGGTATTTCGTTGTTTAGAGAAAAAACTACAAGCAGACACTTTCGTGTGCGACAGCATTCTAAGCTTTTGCACTGAACAGCAATAAATGCAAGTGCAAATATGGAAAAAAAAGAAAAACTAACCAGAAAAGTAATAGCAAGAACAGGCATACAAATAGTAACAAAGCTCAGCACCTCAACGCAGTGGGCCTCTTCTGCATTTGAAATGTGCCTGGTGGTGGTGTTGCCTTTGTTGTCACTATTTGGTTATTTTTGTGCTATTTGCTTTTATTGTCATTTCCTATGCGCTTTACTTATATTTTTTTTTATAATTGTGCATGTGTTTGTGTGACGCTGTGATGTTGATATGATGTTTGACCCATATTGGAGTTTGTCTGCCGACTAGTTAGTTTACTCTTTGCCCCACGAGCTTTACCACGCCAACCAGCGCAGCTTGTCTAGCGTTTTGCAGTCACGATTTTTATTATATACCAAAAGTGTGCTGCTGAACCACTGAACGAAACGCTTGCAAAACGGATATTCATTGAAGACGATTGGAGGAAGGTGTTATGTGGTTGAACGCGGTAAAGTGGGGTTAGCTGCCGCGCTGGGGCATTACAATGAATTACCTTTTTTCTATGTCAACAACTGAATGCACGTTGGGACTAGCGTTTTTTTGTGTTACTCTTTTTTTTTCATTTTTATACTCAGCGTGCTTTGCACACAGAGTATATTAACTTTGATTGGATAACGGTTGATTGTACAGGTACAGAGGAATCGAGATAGATATAGACTTCCATATATCAAAATCATTAGAATCGAAAAAAAAATTTGATTGAGCCATGTCCGTCGTCCGTCCGTCCGTCCGTCCGTCTGTCCGTTAACGCGATAACTTGAGTAAATATTGAGATATCTTCACCAAATTTTGTACACGAGCTTATCTGGACCCAGAATAGATTGGTATTGAAAATGGGCGAAATCGGATGATAACCACGCCCACGTTTTATATATATAACATTTTGGAAAACACAAAAAACCTGATTATTTAGTAAATAATACACCAAGAATGTTGAAATTTGACGTGTGGACTGATATTGAGACTCTTGATAAAAATTTGAAAACATTTTTTAAAATGGGCGTGGCACCACCCACTTGTGATAAAATCAATTTTACAAATATTATTAATCATAAATCAAAAATCGTTAAACCTATCGTAACAAAATTCGGCAGACAGGTTGCCTTTACTATAAGGAATGCTTTGAAGAAAAATTTACGAAATCGGTTAAGGGCCACGCCCACTTTTATATAAAAGATTTTTAAAAGGGTCGTGGACGAATAAAATAAGTTATATCTTAGCGAAAAAGAGCTTTGTATCAATAGAATTTTACTTTCTAAATTGAATTATAACATTAAATTGGAAAACACTAAAATTTTTGAAAGTGGGTGTGGCACCGCCCCTTTTTGACTAAGCAATTTTCTATGTTTCTGGAGCCATAAATCGAAGAAAAATTAACATATCGTAATGAAATTGTGTACACATATTTTCCTTATAGAAGAAAATATTTCTAGTAAAAATGGACGGGATCGGTTAAAGACCACGGCAGCTTAGATGTAAAACAAGTTTAAAAGGGTCTTAGACTAGAATAATAAGCAAAAAATAGTTTTGAAGCAATGATATTTCACTTATCAAGTTTTATTGTAAGAGGAAATGGGGAGAAATTTGTTTTTGAACGGGCGGTGCCACGTGTTATGTAGAAAAGTAATTTATCTGAAATGAAATGTACAATTGAAGCTCACGCTGAGTATATAATGTTCGGTTACACCCGAACTTAGACACCTTTACTTGTTCTAAACAAGCTTTGGTCTAAGGGTTGTGGTGAGCGTGAAAAGCCGCTAGGCTATTGTGATGACGACGACTTTTTTGTTTTAGCCGGCATACCGCGGCGCAGAGGTGCTTGAACTTTTGAATGGTTATGAATATGGCATAATATGCCGCCTGGTGTATATTTTAGTGTCAACTAACTGTAAGTATACTATTGGACTTGGCAGTGCAGTTAACTTTTGTTCGATCCATCTTCATGTTATGAGGGAGGTCATATATGAATATATATAGCAATAGCGAACAACGAATTGGATTGATAACATATCCAGCGGTATCTAGGGGAAGTGAGTACGAGGATATTCTTGCTCAGGGTAGAAAATTTAATTTGCTCTTCTTGGTGTACCTGTCCAATATTCGCCGATGCTGTCCGGGTGGAAAGTGGCAAACGGAACCTTTCGACATTATTCCAAATATTAGCAATATGATTATATCACTGATTGGATAGCAAAATTTTTTGGCCGGTATATATGTATGTAAGTAAAATAGTTTGAATGTCGCTCTCAGTATAGTCAAGTCCTAAGGCGCCAAAACATGACCTTCATTCTGGCCGTGAATGATAAGAATGCAAAGAGTACAACGGCAAGATTAAAGACCAACTGAACCTTTAAAGACATTCTTAACAATGTCCATTATCAAAGTTACAAAAGCTTAAGTTATTAAAATTATCGCTGTCTAAGGATATACTTTTGCCTGCGTTGGTCTATTTGATGAAGGTATTTCTTATAACGTAGCACCTAAAAATTTTTTGATAACAGGATCCTGTGTCAACAGAGCACTAATTAATCATCAACGGGCTGTTCTGATTGGAAACACTAACTGAGCCCATCTGAAGAAGGCTCTAACAACCCTCAAGGAATTAGCTAGACTTTAAGATCAGGACAGCCGTGGTATGGTGGTAGCGTGATCCGTCTTGTGCACCGAGTGTCCTGGGTTCAACTCACGGGCAAAATAGCAGCAAAAATTTAGAAACAAGTTTTTCTAATCGGGGTCGCCCGTCGGAAGTGATTTGGCAAACACTCCGGGTGTATTTCTGACATGTAAAGCTTGTCAGTGAAATTCATCTGGCTTGCAAATGCCGTTCGGAGCCGGCATAAAACATGTTGGTCCCGTCCCACGAATTTGTAGGGAGAATTAAAAGGCGCACGACGCAAATTGGAAGAGAAGCTCTGCCTGAATCTCCTCGGATGCAAGTCGCGTCAAGTATTTAATTTAATTTTATTTGAGGTCAGGACCAATGTTATTATTGTTGTTATCATTGCTGCTGTTACTAATGCTGTAGTAGTTACTGTTAATGTTGTTATTATTTTTGTTGTTGTTATTATTGGTGTGATTATTATTGTTGTTATGAATGTTGGTATACTTATGTTGTAGTTGTTAATGTTGTTTTTATAGTTGTTGTTTATATAGTTGTAGTTTTTCTTGATGTTTTTATTATTTTTGTTGTCATTGTTGGTGTTAATGTTACTTTTGTTGTTGTAACTTTTGTTGTTATTGTTGTTGTTGTTATTATTGTTGTTGTTGTTATTGTTGTTGTTGTTGTTGTTGTTGTTGTTGTTTTACTGTTGTGTTGTTACTGTGTTGTTGTTGTTACTGTTGTTGTTGTTACTGTGTGTTGTTGTTGTTGTTGTTGTTGTTGTTGTTGTTGTTGTTGTTGTTGTTGTTGTTGTTGGTACTGTGGTTGTTGTTGGTACTGTGGTTGTTGTTGGTACTGGTGTTGTTGTCGGTGCTGCGGTTGTTGTTAGTACTGTTGTTGTGGTGTATGTTTTATTATTATCTTTTCTAATTCTTGTGGTTGTTGTTAAAGACTCTGATGATAGTGTTGCTATATTTTTTCCTTTTTTCTGCTTCTTGCTTTTGTTGTCGCTGTAACTGTTGTTCCTCTTTTTAGCGTTCTTTTTCCATCGTTTTAGTATTTTCTACTGTAGTTGTTTGCTTCTTATAGTTTGTTTATCTATTGTTGTTCCTATTGTTGCTGGTTTTCTTCATGTTAATTACGACAAATTGTTTGGTGTTTTCAGATGTATTTCATAGTGGTCTTATATAAGAGGGAGTTTACATTATCCTTTGGACTGGTCACAAGCGATTTCGACGTTTCGCCATCTTCGGTGCCATCTTACGTTCTCGTAGTAAGAAAAACTGGCATCGAAAACGTCCGCAACGCCGAAACCAGACCAAATTTTGACAAAAGATGGCAGAAATATTTTCACATATACCTCCACTGTCCATCCAATCGGAAATCAGCCAAACAAGTTGAATCTTTGACCATATAAGTATTAGAAGAGCCCGTCTGACTGAAAGAACGGCTAGTCTTCTTCACAAATAGTAAAATTGCAAAGTTAATGTCACAAACTGATTTAAAATGAGAGAGCTAGAACCCACAACCGATCTTAGATAATTGTACCTTCGTTTACTTAAAGAGATTTTCCTGGTTGCATAGATATTTTATAAGAAAATAATATAGCGAAGAAAATACCTATTCGATATCTTCTTTCGGAGGCCTTTGGATAGGGTAGGTGGGTTCGAATATTGAGTCCTTCTAGTGTTACTTTAAACTTTTTCAACTATACAGGGTAATTAAAACTCATATACCTTAAAATAGTAGGAGTGCTCGCAGTTTTGGCAGAGGCTATGACGAAAGGTAACAAAATCAACCGAATTCTAAATAAAATTTTCCCTTGGAGATTTTCCTCTTTCTCACAAAAAGTGTATACGTAGATGAGAATAAACTCCCCGGGAGTACTTATTTAGAATTGAGCCGCGTAACTCGCTATTTCTTCACACATATTCAAAATCTTTCTAACGCTATGCACCTATGCACATTCTCTAACGCTATGAATAGTTCTCAAATTCAAATTTTGTACTCACCCTCTTTTTCGCTACGACGCGTACGTGGCATACTATTGTAATACTGTTGTTGCATTTCTGATTTCTCAGTCGACTCATTCTCTTGCTTCTCATCTTCAGTATGTACTGGTGAACCTGGACCTGATGAAGCGCTAGCGGCTGGCGATAAAGACGTAGCCGAATTAATGCTACCACTTAAACCATTTGCAGCACCACCAAGGCTATCCATCGAACCACGTTTGGCAGCCACATAATGGAATGACGCTGAAGTAGGTGAAGAGGGTGTCAGACGCTCCTCACCCTCAATGAGATCAATAGATTTTTTACGTGGTTTTTCCGGTGGCACGGGGGCAACAGAAGCGGCAGCGGTAGCAGCAGCTTGTTCGTCGAGTGAACGTTGCAGCGCAGCAGTGACAGCAGCTGATTTGACAGGTGGCGGCGGCGGTTGATGTGTAACATCGGGCAGCTTTGTTGGTGAACGCGCACCACGTTCTGGATTAAATTTAACTGGACTGACATTTTTTGGCTTGGCAGCTGGTATGGGTGGCAATGGTGGAGATTTAATTGGACTACCAATCTTATTGGTACTACGTGGTTTTATCTCAGGCGGTACGATTGTCTGACGTACCGGTGGACTGGGTGGATGCTGTTCCTGGTGCTGGTGTGTAGCAGCTAAGATTGGCGAACGTAACTGTTCCATATTGGATATAGCAATACTATTGGCAGCTGTTGGCTTGTGATTGACGTTGGGTGAGGTAACGCCAACACTTACGTTTTCTTTCTCACGTTCACGCGTCACGATCGCACGTCACGACGTTCACGATCACGATCTTTTTCTTTATCTCTCTCCTTGTCTTTTTCTTTCGGTTGTATGGCCGTACCCGAAAACAGCGTAGTACCCGGTACGGTACGTATGATATCGCAGCGATTTTGATCGCTATGTGTACGATTTGATTTTGTTTTTGTAAAATGTGAAGTCCACTTTTTCTGCTTCTCTATTAGCTCGCGTGAATTAAATTTACGTTCTGGTTTCTCTGGCTTATCTACGCTACCACCAGCAGAAGCTGCCGAAAATATGGCACTTAAACCACCGCCAACTGAGGGGCCACAAAGCACACCATCTTCAGATTTATGACGTCCAATATTGTGATGCAACTTCGTGCCAGGTTCTACAATAAATTTACTATTACTCAACGCCAAACCGCCATTGACTTGCGCAGCGCAATTGTTATTGTTCGCCAAAGAGGCGGCTGCTACATTACAACCGGGTGGAAATGGTGAACGTCGTTTAGGTGGCGATATTGAACGATCTGATGAACGCGACGATGAACGATCGGAATTATTACCTTCACAAAGATTATCGTCACGTGAGCCAGAACGTGACATTTTCACATTCGAATTAGAATTATTCTCCACCCCGAGTTTTTCGAAAAGTGCTCGTGCATTATTAAAGCGTGCTGAATGTGATTCGGTGCGTGCTACGGTTGCAGGAGCACCACCTGCCTGTTGTTGTTGTTGATTTGCTGCAGCGGCAGCGGCGGCGGTGGCAGCAGCAGCTGCAGCTGCGGCGCTCAATTGTTCGACTGGCTGTATTTCGATTGGTTTGCGTTGGAAGAGATTTGCAATTTGTGAAACTTTACCAACTGGCGTCGGATGTATGGGTTTCTCCATTTTGGCGGCAAAGAGATTTGATGCTCAAAAGTGGCGGTAAGTACGGAGTCGTCTAAAATTAGACAAAACACAAGAAATTTCAATTTCGATTGTAACAAATATATTAAAAAACAAATGAATTAATTTTAAAATATCCTTTTAAATATCCTTGACGTAAATTTGATGTTCAAAATTTGTCTCAATTTGTTACTCATACTGAACTGTTATACATATGTATGTACAGTGGTGACCACCTTAAATAGCGCGCTTTTATTTTTAGACAGTATGTTAACAGAACTGCTTTTACCTTTAACTATTTGCTTAGTTTCCAACTAAAGTAAAATATTTTCTCTAACCGATTTCTTGTGAATTCCAGTTCAGTATTTAAAGCAAAATTCACAGAATTCAACGGGTTCTTAAATTTGGCATCAAAATTTCAACTTATTATTAGAAATTTTTGGAATTTTTTTGAGTGTGCAGTTTTGTATCCCCATTCAACCTTACTATAACGACATACATTAGACTGGGTCGATTTATTATCCGATATCGCGCCATCGATTATTCGATAGGATTTCAATTTAATACTTTTTTTCGACTTAGATTTTTAAGGATTTTTTCATGACCTACTAAAAAATGTTTCCTGTATACCCTGTCCGACCCAAAAATGTTCGCTAAAAACGTTGTCGATAATAGTTTAAAAAAAAAGATTTGTTATTATTAAAAATATATACGTAGAAAGAAATGAAAAAGTTCTGCAGGGCGAAATGAAAAACCCTTGGCAGGAAACTGTTCGTGGTATTATATATATAAATAAATTAGCGGTATCCAACAGATGATGTTCTGGGTCACCCTGGTCCACATTTTGGTCAATATCTGGAAAACGCCTTCACATATACAACTACCACCACTCCCTTTTAAAGCCTCATTAATACCTTTAATTTGATACCCATATCGTACAAACACATTCAAGAGTCACCCTTGGTCCACCTTTATGGCGATATCTCGAAAGGCGTCCACCTATAGAACTAAGCCCCACGCCCTTTTAAAATACTCATTAACACCTTTCGTTTGATACCCATATTGTACAAACGCATTCTAGGGTCACCCCTGGTCCACCTTTATGGCGATATCTCGAAACGACACCCACCTATGGAACTAAGGATCACTTCCTTTTAAAATACTCATTAACACCTTTCGTTTGATACCCATGTCATACAAACACATTCCAGGGTTACCCTAGGTTCATTTTCCTACATGGTGATTTTCCCTTATTTTGTCTCCATAGCTCTCAGCTGAGTATGTTATGTTCGGTTACACCCGAACTTAGCCTTCTTGTTTTATTTCGGTTTAGTAGTTGAACACTTTTACTTTAACACCCGCAAAGTACAGATTTAGAACTTGAATAAAGTAAAACAGATCACGTTTCTAGAGTTTAGTTTTGTTTCTTTACATTTGTACATTTCTTTAGTAGCTTTTTCTGCTTTCCTCTATATTGTCTGTTATAATTTCTACATTTATTTATTTTTATATTCCTTTGTATACTTACTTGTACAACACTTTTACTTTGTCACACGCAAATGTTATTAAAATTATATTATATATATATATATATATATATATATATATATATATAAATAAAATATTGAAGATAATACAAGCAATCCACTAGGGCGCACCTTATTTTACAACTTTGCCCTCAAATTCAAGCAAGGCTCTCCCAAGGAATGTTCGTTGGTCATAAAATATTTTGGTTTGAAAATGTTTACAAGAAAAACGTATCACATTAGAATACCCACAGAGGTTGCTCTGCCGAAAATCACTCTCCGTATATTTCCAAAGTGAGCCTCGCTTCCCCTCTTCAGTCTCTATCGTATTATCTTCTACTTTGTCTTTAATTTTTCTTCTCATTTTTGTTTATTTGTCATTATTACCACTCCATTTGTCATTATCGCTCCCACTCCCACTCCTACTAATACTTTCACTTCCACTCCCATTCTTCTCTCTCTCCACTCCTACGAACACTCTCACGTCCACTCCTTGTCACACTCCAACCACTCCTCCTCCCAGTTCTACTCCCACTCCCTCTAGCTCTCTCACCACAATTTCCTCATATAAGGAATATATATACCAAATATTGAATTTCTGCTTCACCTAACCGGCAGATTTCAATATCTTTATTTCTATAAACCACTACGAAACTATATGACACTAATTTTTAATAATATTTACATATAAGATATAGAGAGATAATTGAGACGTTCCCCTGCTGAATAATATTCCTTTTTTGTGATGTATCTACTTTCACAGTAAACAGTGAACTGAAAAAAAATTCCTTGTAAATTCCTGCCTTTTCCTTCCCTCTCCATGTTTGATCTCTGCCTCTCCTCAGTATCTTCCCTCTTGCACTTCATAGATTTTTCTCTTTTTTTATCTTCGCCTAATTCGTCAAGCTTCCCCGACCTATCTTCATCTCCTTTTCAGCTCTAGCACCCTCTCTCTCAAATGTTTCAAATTTGTCTCAAATAATAATCGATCTAGTCAAGGAGATGCCCCTGTACCAAACTTCAGGCGAATTGCCCCATAAAAACCGATATAGTACAATTGGACCTTTAAATTTTTTGAAATAGATCGGTCCCTGGTCCACTTTCCGCAAAGAAAAATGATAAGAATAATTTTGTTAGTCTAAGGTTGTAAGGCCTACACATGATCATCGACCACGCCTTCCCTGCTTCGTCGATCATGTCGCCCTATCTAATTAGGACGTCTTCGGGGCAAGCTTCGAGGAAAGCGCCTTTTTCGCTAGTTCATCCGCTTTTTCATTCCCAATGTAGATGTATGCTTCTCCCTATTTCTATATTCTTTTCAGAGATTAGTTACTTTTAGATGATATGCTATGCGAGATAATTGCCTTAATTGCTGAAATTGAAGACGTTTCTGGAAACGTTCTGGAAGAAGAAACGTTTGCTGCATGACTTTGTGAATAAATCGTGGCTGTTACCTAAAGGTTTTCGGCATTATCAATGGTTTTTTTTTCGGCATTCGTAGGCGACATTTTCAAAATAATGTCAGGACTCGTAAAGGTTTATTTGACAATCATTTCAGAATAACTTTGGTAACGAAAGCGGAACCTTTTCGTAATGATATCAGTTTTTCTTCAGGTTCACATCGAACATTTGTAGTTAAATCGCGCGCTTACATCGGGACTGTTTCAGTATTGTTTTGAGGTCCGTTTTAATATTATTTCGGGATGTTTCAGCATCATTTCGACTTTGGATTGAGAATTTGCGAGGAACATGTCGCGAATATTTGAAGAAAATGTCGGTACTATTATGAGAATTCTTAGAAGCATTTCGAAATTGTTTTCGGGATTTCTGACGGATTACTCCGGCACTTCTGCGAAATTACTAATATACTATTTGGGATAATTTGACGATTGTTTCGGGATTTGAAAAATTGTTCTTTTTTGTTTTACCGGAGTAGCCTCTTGTCAGTGGCGGCAAAATACTCCGAGAGTATTTCTGCCATGAAAAGCTCAAAGAAAATACATCTACCTTGCAGATGCCTTTCGGTGTCGGCCTCAACATGTAGGCCCTGTCCTTCTTATTTCTAGAATAAATTTAAAAGGAGCACAACATTGAAAGAGACGCATATCTCTGCTGCCGTTTCGAAAACGTTTTATTCAGAACTTGTTTTAGGACCTCCGCATTTTATAATCGGGTTGAAGAACGCATTATCTTAGCATAAATTCATTTCATTTTGACTTAAGGTAGAGCGTTTATGGAAAAAAATCTGAGACATGGCGTTCTACAACAGAATTCTGATATAAGGAGTTTTCGGCAGCCGATATAGGGTGATATTCCACTCAGTAGTTGATGAAAGGTTATTTCGGAATCATTTTGTGACCTTTTTGTGATTAGCTTTAAAATTATTTCGTGTTCATGTCCTCATAAATGCTGGACTATTCAAGTGGCCTTTTAGGGATTACTTAAGTACGACTGTTTTAGATATGTACCAGGATTTCGTGATTGCACGGGGCCTGTGAATTCGGATCTATTTCGAATTCCGAAAAGAACAAAAAGTCTTTATTCCTATAATTATTATTATTAAATTATTTAGAACTCTTACATATTTCCCCATTGTTTTGGGAAGTTGAAGCATGATCACTAATTTCCTTTGGTATTGAGTTTTTTTCCGTGTTCTATTTCGTTAGGCGTATGTAGCTATTTTTTTACTTTTTCTTTACTTGTTTCGTTTTTTTATCTTATCTTCTTATGTGTTTCTCATTATACTTTATTGTTATTTTATCACTATTTGTTTTTTTTTAATTATTATTTTATTATGACTGTCGCTTATAACTTATCATTGCGGTTTTCTTTTCTTTCATTGCACTCTCGTATTTTATTTGTATTTTTCCATTAATTTATTTTATTTTTTACTGATATTTAAATTTACTAGTTTTCCTTCATCTTTAATTTCAACTCAAAGATATCGATTTCCGCCATTCATTATTTTTGACCACAATCGCCAAAACACCGATTTGACAAAATTGGTAATTCCGCTTGAAATTACGCTTTCGTCCACATTTGATTACGAAAGTAATTGAAATGAAATAACTTCACAAGTTCCGCAAATGCCGTAATTTGATCAATTGAACTGCACCTTTGTCGCGTGACTGAATGACTGAAAGCAAAAGGCAGTGGGAGGATTTGGATGATAATAATGGAGCCACCAAAACAATAATTATTGTTGCTGCAGTGATAGCTAGAGAGCTATTTTTGTTGTTATTTTATATGTTACTTTTTACAATATTCATTTCTTATATTGTTTTTAAAGACGCGTATGTGCAATAATTATTATCAGCAAATACATGGGAACCAACAAAAGTTCGAATTTAATGTTTTGTGATTTTGAAAATTTTAGATGTAAAGGACGATGCTCGCGTTAGCCAACCAATATGAACCAAATCATGATTGAATATCCTCCAACACTCGCTTTTGAGCGAATAGGGAACATCCCTCAGCGGTTTAGGGGGCTCATAATATTTCCGCGACAGGTATGCCTGTCGTAAGAGGCGACTAAAATATCCAAATGATACAAGTGGTTGTATGGCGTAGCCATTCTAATGGGCTGCTCATCAGCCATCCTATTTCCGCTGATGTTGGGATTCCTCTGACACCCAAATTATGGGAACGGCTTGTCGACTCGCTAGGTCTTTTGCAATTCTTGATCCTGTGATCTCGTTTCTGATCTAGTTTCGATCTAGTTTCCAAAACACAATGACCTCTGAAATCAATTTGGATCAGTTGTAATGATATTGTCCCCCAAGGTGCTGTTGCAATATGTAACAAATATTAATTAGGGAATAATTTGATTTTAGTTCACATACATTTTTAAATATAACAAGTATGGAAGGCTAATTTCGGGTGTAACCGAACATTACATACTCAGCTGCAGAACAGCTTGCAAAACTTTTAAATTACTTCTTTTAAAAGTGGGCGGTGCCACGCCCATTGTCCAAAATTTTACAAATTTTCCTTCTGCGTCATAAGGTCAACCCACCTTCTTTGGTAATGAATTATCGCACTTTTTCGGTTTTTCGAAATTTTCGATATCGAAAAAGGGGCCGTGGTTATAGTCCGATTTCGTTCATTTTAAATAGCGATCTGAGATGAGTGCCCAGGAACTTACATGCCAAATTTCATTAAGAAACCTCAAAATTTACTCAGGTTATCGTGTTTACGGAGAGACGGACGGACGGACGGAGGGACGGGACATGGCTAAATGAATTTCTTTTTTCGCCCAGATCATTTTGATATATAGGAGTCTATATCTATCTCGATTAGTTTATGCCGTTACGGGGTACCGAACAAAATTAATATACTCTGTGAGCTCTGCTCAGCTGAGTATGAAAATGTAACTACATAATTCAATTAACCGCACATGAACGAAATTCAATTAATCGAAAGTGAACGGCAAATTGATTAGTCCATAGCTTTCGACTACACGTTTAATCGATTAACCGATTATCGAAGGCCTGTCGTTAGGCAAAACTCTGCTTTTTTATTGAGCGTCTGAAACTGTGGACAAATTAAGAGAACTTTTGCTGTTAGCCTCCTAGCATGGAAACGATTGGGGGAAGCGCAAAAGTTGAAAGAAGATACAAAAGTTGGGTGAAGTTGCGAGTAAAGGGAAGTAGAAGAACTAAAGACATTCAATACTTATAAAAAAAGAATGAGCAAATTACCACAACACAAATAAATCATTGCAGAAGAAAAAGCAAAAAAAAACGAAAGGCAACAACAAAAACCAAAAAAAAATGCTGAACAATGTGAAAACATGGCAAGTTAACTGATTACGCTCAATGAATACGAAATGAAGTTATGACCGTATAAGTAACTGCTTACATATTTATGTGAATATGTTGTACAGTGACTTTGCGACGTGATATCTGACAACCGACTTAGCTCCCGGTAATGTTCTCAATATATTGAATGTAAATAAAAACAATAACTTTCTGATAACAAATTGTCATATAATTAATTTACACACACCCACACAGTAAACTAGCTGAAGACGAAGGAAAAGCATACAGAAAGAGAAGAAACAGAATTCAAAATAGAAACCAAGTAAACATAAACAATCAGTTAAGCAAAAAGAAAGGATCTGTATGAATGGAACAAAACAATAAAATTTAATTGGATTTTACTTGTAAGATATTGAGAAAACTTCAACGCTCCGTGTCATACAAGCATGCGTTCCGTACTCACAGGGATCGTAGTTTGACTGAGAGCCTGTTCTTCATGATGCGTCTGTGATATGCATAGCTGATAGCAAGTTCATGAGATAGGTTTTGTCGAAGGAAGAGGTAGCGCTTATCTAATGGATGACGCCACTTGGCTCCGGTTTGCTCCCAACGACAAAGAAATCGATTTCGGTAGAATAAAAAAAATAAAAATAAATGTAAGGCGCGATAACCTCCGAAGAGATCTAAAGCAGAGATTCTTTTCCAATTTGCGTCGTGCTCCTCTTTATTTTCCCTACAAATTGGCCGGACGGGACATATACTCCGAACGGCATCTGCAATGCAGATGAGTTTTCACTGCGAGATTTTCATGGCAGAAATACACTCGGAGCGCTTGCCAAACACTGCCGAGAGGGCGACCGCGCTTAGGAAAACTGTCTTCTAATTGAAAAACCTTATTTCTAAAATTTTGATGTTGCTTTGCCCGGGGTGTGAACGCAGGGCATACAGTGTGGTAGGCGGAGCACGATACCATAACACCACGGCGGCAGCCATCGGTAGAATAGCAGTCAAAATTAGATAGCCGACACGAAGCTCGGTAAACACTAATTAACAGCTGGCCTGTCTGTGCCTATTTGTATTTCGTTGCTTTTTGTTTTTGCTTTCGCAGTGTAGTTTTGAATTTTACTGCTTTGCTTTGTTGTTTCATATTTCAGTTACTTCAAGTAGATAGTTGTTGTACTTTTTACTAAAGTTATGTATGTAGATATCGATCAGGCGCTTAAATATTTTAACAGGAAAGAGGACAAGCGGTGAGCGGTCCTCTCACCCCTAGAACGAACGTGACTTTAACCACATTCCAAAAGATGGAAACATAGCCTAACATAATGCAATGGGCGAAGAGAAAAGCCAGCAAGTTGCAAGGTAGCCCCAGAGAGCCCTGCATCTATACAAGAATAGCACTATCAGGTCAAGGAGGACTTAAACGAGTCAATAGTTTAAGCAAGCTCGTTAATTATTACCTCCCACAACACATGTATTCGCATGCATCGTATTTACTTTAAAAAATTTTGCTGAGCCTCTCGGACTCATTGTACCTTTACAAGTTTTCACAGAAGATTTTCCAGGAGTCTCGCTTGGCTTTCGGTTTTTGCACAGAGGCAGTTTTGCTTCCTTAGTTCTTATTGAAAAGCCTTCTTCTAAAACCACTATGGCCATTTAGCACGTATTCATCGGGCAAGATATTTATTACACAGTAAATTTATTAACCAGAGCAGTTTTAAATAATCCGAATTTACAATATTTACAATAATTATTCCAGTAGAAGAACCAACGTATGGTGAAAAAATTTGCTACCCATATTTTTCTGATGATATGAAGTTGTCTGGTAAAAATTTATGAAAGCGGTTCATGATCACGCCCATTTTTTATTTATAAGCTTTTATTTACTTTCACTTGGCTGTTGTCTGTAATCAAATCTTGCACGTTAAATTTGATACACTTCCCGGTGTTCGATTGAGCTGAAATTTTGCACACATGTATAACTCCGATGACAATGCAATATTACTTTGCGAGAATTCGATAAATTAATCGATAACAGAGTTATCGGTAAAGATTTGTATTCACAAGGGAATAAAAGCCCAAGTCCTCAAGAACGCAGGTAACTTCGCTTTGTTTGTGTATGCAACAAACGTAGAAGTTAGGCTGTTATCGCTAAATATTGCATACTTTTTGTTGCATACTTTTCTGCGTACTTGATTTTGTTTTACAGATTTTTGGCGATGGAACAGAGCAGAGATCTGCAATGAGTAGTTGTAAACTGAACGTGACATAGGCAAAGCCACAATAAAATATGATTTTAAGTTAGTTAACACTCGAATAGAAGAACTTGACTGTTCAAAGTTGACTTCGACGAAACCTTGTAATGTTGATGCATTAAAAGGAATAGATAGGATGAGAAACGCTACAAATAACTAAGTAAAGATTACATAACTAATTTAAACAATATTTTACCCTACTAAAAATTAAAAAAATTCATATTTAAATTAAATTTAAGAAAAAAGCTTTTCTAAGAACAAGCTTCTATTACTTGTTAATAAAACGAACTAAAAAGTAAAAAATAAAATTAAAGAAAAAAAACTTTTTTAAAATAAGCTTTTATTATAGGTTAATAAAATTAACTAAAAAGTAAAAAATAAATGACTGTAAAGATCAATAATAAAAGCGTGTTACATTGTGATAGCAAGAAAAGGAGGTCCTAAATGTTCTTAATTATACCATCAAAATTTAACGCGCTTTTTATTAGAACAATTAGGACTGTGATATAAACTGTAAGATTCAATAATTAGGTGTAAAGTTTTAATGTTAAAAATATATAATTATGTACAATATGGAATTTTTTTGTCGCAGACGAAGAAGCCTAATTATCGTTAAAGGTTACAATGAACTTATAAAGTGTTATATTTCTTTACAGTCAATTTATTTTCCACTGTTTAGTTAATTTTATTAACCAATAATAAAAGCTTATTTTTAAAAAAGTTTTTTTTTCTTTAATTTTATACATATAAAAGGTTTTAAAAGGTCGTGTCAAGAACTGAAACTAAATGAACTGTACGATAGACGTTCCAGGTTGAGTATAGGACATACATCAGAAACACACAACTCGTCAAACGGATCATTATTACTACAAGAAACCTGCCTGAGAAAAAATGAACGAAATCGGTTAAGTACCACGCCAACTTTTATTTAGAAGATATTTCCAATATTTCTTTCAAAATGGTCGTTGACGAATATAACAGACAACGTCTTTATGAAAAAACACTTAATTTCAATTTTAACAAAAAATGGGATGAAATAACATTTTAAAAGCTCCATCTATTTCACCAACGTTTTTACATGCCAGATTTCTCAAATGCGTTCCTTTTTCCAAAACCTCTTCGGCACCTCCAGCTACTGGTTGAAGCTCTAGAAAACTTAATTATCTAAAAAACAAAAAAAACACGCTTCTTCAAGCGTTTCAAGTTATCTGGTTCTAATAGTGACTATGCTGTCATATTCCATATGCGCCTTAAGTACAACAGGCTACAGATAAGATGCTATAAGAATTATATGATCAAGATTAAGCATCGGATCTCTTCCAAACCAAAGTCCTTTTATTCCTTCGTAAACTCCTTCTATAATGAAGTATAACGATCAGATTTCTAGTAATGACTCAGAGATTGTTAATATGTTTGCTGGCTTTTTTAAATCTAATTATTCGACTATCCTGACTCCCCTCTGGTGGATTACCTTCGCTTATCTCAGTAGTAATCCCATATATTCATACAGATGAGGTACTAAGGCATCTGGAAAGTCTGAAAATTTCCTACTCCAGTGTACCTGATGAAATACCATCTGTAGCGCTAACAACTTGCGCTCAATTTCTTTGTCAACCCCTTACCTGCTTATTTAATGCCTCTTTGAGGCAAGGGATATTCCCTTAGAAGTGGAAGGAGTCATTTATAATACCACTTTCTAAAAGTGGAACTAGATCTTGTGTCACAAACTATAGAGGAATAGACAAACTTTGTGCTATTCCAAAACTATTTGAATCAATTGTCACAAAGCAACTCGCTTTTACAGTATCTTCAGCAGTGAACCTTTCACAACAGGGCTTTTGCAAGGGTAAGTCCACTGTGTCTAACTTGCTGGAGTTCACAACACACTTTAGTACGAACTGCGAAGTTGATGTCATTTACACTGATTTCAGTAAAGCGTTTGATAAAGTCTCCCATTCGTTACTCCTGCTAAAACTCGATCGATTTGGTTTTCCATCACTGCGTCTCTCTTGTGTTTCTTCGTACTTGGAAGGAAGAAAGCAAACCGTTGTGTTTAACAATTGCTTGTCTGAATTCATCAATGTATCTTATGGAGTTCCCTAGGGCAGTCACCTTGGTCCAGTGTTGTTCCTGCTCTTCATTAATGACCTCCCAAATGTTTTGAAGCGCTGCATGCCGCTGATGTACGCTGATGATGTCAAACTGGTTATGCCCATTCGCTCACCTGAAGATAGGGCACTTCTCCAATCGGATCTGAATAACCTAGTTAGTCATGTCACTAAACTTACCGAAGTGCAAGTGTATATGTTTTACGAGGAAATCTTTTAAGTCATGTACTTGATAGGCGATTATATCAAATCACAAACTTTACTGATCTTGGCGTTATAATAGACCCTAAACTTGGACTTCAAATTACATATCGAATCGTGTGTGAATAGGGCTTAGAGGGACTTTGGCTTTCGTAAAAAGGTGGTCAAAGGAATTCAATGACCCCTATGTCCCTAAAACTCTTTTTTTATCGTTAGTAAGACCTATATTGGAATATGCTTCCATTATATGGAACCCGCGTTATCAGATTCACAGCGAAAAATTGGAATCTGTCCAAAAGCAATGTTTGCTTTTTGCTTTAAATCATTTGCCATGGGATCCATCAAGGAATGTACCGCCCTAGCCTGTTAAAACTTCTACAGCTGCCTTCACTACAGAGCCGTAGGGAGATGCTTGGTGTTTTATTCATGGTAAAACTTTTAAGAGGGACGATAAACAGTCCATTTCTGCTTGGCGAGGTTATGTTTAATGTCCCCTTTTAGGCCCTGTCGGTATTTCCAACCGCTATATTTAATTACATGTATATCGAATTTTCAAATGCATAATCCTCTGCGTTGTCTGTTTCAAGATTTCAATAATCACTGAAATAATATTGATACTAGTGATACACTTTACAGTATAAACAAGTAAGGAAGGTTAAGTTCGGGTGTAACCGAACATTAAATACTCAGTTGAGAGCTATGGTGACAACATAAGGGAAAATAGCCATGTAGGAAAATGAACCGAGGGAAACCCTGGAATGTGTTTGTATGACATGTGTATCAAATGAAAGGCATTAAAGAGTATTTTATGAGGGAGTGGGTCATAGTTCTATAGGTGGACGCCATTTAGGGATATCGCCATAAAGGTGCGATCAGGGTTGACTCTAGAATTTGTTTGCACGATATGGGGTATCAAAGAAAGGTGTTAATGAGTATTTTAAGAGGGAGTGGGCCTTAGTTCTATAGGTGAAAGCCGTTTCGAAATATCGCCATAAGGTGGACCAGGGGTGACTCTAGAATGTGTTTGTACGATATGGGTATCAAATTAAAGGTATAATGAGGATTTTAAAAAGGAGTAGTGGCTAGTTGTATAGGTGGTCGCCGTTTCGAGATATCGCCATAAAGGTGGACCAGGGGTGACCCTAGAATGTGTTTGTACAATATGGGTATCAAAAGCAAGGTATTAATGAGGGTTTTAAAAGGGAGTGGTGGTAGTTGTATAGGTGGTAGCCTTTTCGAGATATCGCCATAAAGGTGGACCAGGGGTGACTCTAGAATGCGTATGTACAATATGGGTATCAAACGAAAGGTGTTAATGTGTATTTTAAGAGGGAGTGGGCCTTAGTTCTATAGGTGGAACGCCGTTTTGAAATATCGCCATAAAGGTGGGCACAGGGCTGACTTAGAATGTGTTTGTACGATATGGGTATCAAATTAAAGGTATTAATGAGGGTTTTAAAAAGGAGTAGTGGTAGTTGTATAGGTGGTCGCCTTTTCGAGATATCGCCATAAAGGTGGACCAGGGGTGACTCTAGAATGCGTTTGTACAATATGGGTATCAAACGAAAGGTGTTAATGAGTATTTTAAAAGGGAGTGGGCCTTAGTTCTATAGGTGGACGCCTTTTCGAGGTATCGCAATAAAGGTGGACCAGGGGTGACTCTAGAATGTGTTTGTACGATATGGGTATCTCAAAGGCATTATGAGAGTTTTAAAGGGAGTGGTGGTAGTTGTGTATGTGAAGGCGTATTCCAGATATATCGACCAAAATGTGGACCAGGGTGACCAAAACATCATATGTTGGATACTGCTAATTTATATTTATATATATAATACCTGCCAAGATTTCAGGGGTTTTTATTTCGCCCTGCAGAACTTTTTCGTTTTCTTCTACTTAATGATGGTAGGTGTCACACCCATTTTACAAAGATGTTTCTAAAAGTGTATATTCGCGTCAATAACCAATCAATTACCATGTTCATCCTTTTTTTCGTATTGTCTGTGGAATTATGGCATTTTGTCATTCATTTCGCAATTTTCGATATCGAAAAAGTGGCGTGGTCGTAGTCGATTTCTGTTCATCTATACCGAGATAAGTGAGTTCAGATAAGTACGTGAACTCAGTCACCAGTAAAGATATGTGCGATTTTTGCTCAAGTTTATCGTGTTACACGGCTAGTGCGGAAGGACAGACGGAAAGACATGAACTGTGTACTACAACGTGGGCGTGCTGTCAACCGATTTCGCCCATTTTCACAGACACAGTTAGCGTCATAAAATCTATGCCCTACCATAATTTCAAGAGGTTGGTAAATTTGTGTACGACTTATGGACATTACAAAGTGTATCCTAGACCAAATTAAATGAAAAAGGGCGCGAAGCCACGCCCATGTGATGAGAATTTCTTTTATTTTTGTATTTTGTTGCACCATATCATTACTGGAGTTGAATGTTGACACTAATCTACTATATACGGTAAGATATTAATTTTTGTTAAATTTTTACTTTAAACAGCATATAAAGTGGCGTAGGCATCCTTCTCCGATTTGCTAATTTTTATATAAGCGTACATATACGTACATAGGAGTAACGTTCCTCCTGCCAATTCATCTATGATATCGTCAACGACTGCGCGAAAGTTACAGCTTGCAAATTTTTAATTACCTTCTTTTAAAAGTGGCGGTGCCACGCCATTGTCCAAAATTTGTACATATTTTCATTCTGACGTCATAAGTTCAACTCAACCTACCAAGTTTCATCGCTTTATCTGCTTGTAATGACTTTTTTCGGTTTTTGGAAATTTTCGTATAATCCGATATCGTTCTTTTTAAATAGCGATCGAGATGAGTGCTCAGGAACCAACATACCAATTTCATCAAGATACTCAAAATTTACTCAATTATCGTGTTATCGGACGGACGGACGTACGGACATGGCTCATCAATTGTTTTTTCGATCCTGATGATTTACTGATATATGTGAACAAGTCCTATATCTATCTCGATTCCTTCATACCTCTAACAACCAAACGTATCCAATCAAACTTATACTATGTTAAAACACAGAAAAATAAATTGAGGCTATTTCGATTTAACTTGAGTGTGTTCATACAACCTATTTACCTTACACAATAGTAATTTGATAGCTGTTGCTCATCTCTACAGTAAAGACATATCTTGTTGAGACTGTCAAAATGTGCGTGTGGTATAGTGCATGGATGAAATGAAACATAAAACTTTGAATGTTGTATGTTGTAAGAAAATGTGTTCAGTTTTGGCTTCAATTTGATTTTGCCATCTTCCTTTGACAGTCCCTACCCAGTGAAATGAAAGCATAAATCAGCTGATGAGATGAGCCAACCATATGTTCAACCATGCAAACTGACTTTTAATATACTCATAAACACACTTTACATGTTGCATTGCAGTTTGAAGCAATTTATTCGCAATTTTTTAAAAATTGTCAATTTATATTCAATTTATAATATGACAAATTGCGTAATAATAGTATAAATTGCCAATTTGGTGTGTGGTTTGAGCCTAGTATTCAAAACTGACTCTGCTCAACTGAGTATAAAAATATAATACTAACTGTCTTGAACTCAAAGCTGTTTCAATTAAAATGTTGAACTAAATCTACTTATTACTTTTTTTTTTTGCAAATTCTTTTATATTAGATTGATAAAGCAAAAGATTTGTCAACTGTATATTAACTAATAAAAAAAACAAATACGAAATGATTTGGTGGGTGCTGGAATCAAGCTCCTTCCAACCTCCCACACATTGCCAGCCCATTATTGTGGTTAAATATACATCCAGCTCCCGAAATCACGTCCATATCCGACAGCACTAATAATCAACAGATGCCGAGAACGCACCACAGTCCATCCCGACACTGATTAATAATACAATATACAATATTTATAATATAATTTTGCCTCAAAATAGAAAAAATATTCTATTAATGAGAACAATGTTCTTAATTAGAGACAGATGTGTCTTAAATTACGTTCATGAGAAAAAAGAACAGTACTAATTCGTGTGCGACTGCAATGTGAAATACAACATATTGGCCAACGTATCAGCAGTCTGTAGTAGGACACCAGCGGCTATGCATGGTGCGGTCTGCGATCGAGTGCGCGCGAGTTCGATACACCATCAACTCTGAAGTTTTTTAAAACATTTTTTTACGCTCTATTTTTTCAACTCTTATTTTCGTTCAGTGTCCATTCACATATGCACAGGTAATTTTCAAACTTGTTATGAAATGTTTTAAATATATATTTCAGATGCATCTCAATTAAAAAAAATTTCTCTGATAAGATAAATATGATTAAAATGGCATTTATCGCTTTTTTTCAAACTTTTTGCTAGTAATAATAGTTTTTTTTGTTAATATATTTTTTATTAATGACAAAAATTATTATTAATAAATAATAATGGTAGTTATTAAAAAATTACCTTCCCACTCCCACCAAAGATCAAGCGCAACCGGTTCTTGATTGAAACCAAAAATGTTAAATCGACCACAAGAATCGTTCTCGAAGCGTAGAGCGAAAAATCTTAAATCAAGCCCAAGTATTGCTTGAAATGAGCACAGAAAGTTCACACATCAATACCAAACTGGTCACAAAATACGAACGGTGTGCTTGGAAAAACTGTTCTTAAAACAAGCCCACAGAGTTAAGAAAACGTACTTAACAGACTTTTTTCAACAATGTTCTTAATTTTGAACTTGTTTCGTTCGTTTTAGACGATTTTTTCTCTGAGTGTAGAAGAATCAACGTATTGTGTAAAAAGATTTTACACCCATAGTTTTTCTGATGATGGTAAAATTTATTTGATCAAATTTACGAAACCCGTTCAGGACCATGCCCATTATTTTTACACATAAAAGGTTTTAAAGGTCGTATCAAAGACTCAAAACAAAAGAACTCTATTATGACGTTCAAAATTGAGTATATTATGTTGTCACACTCGAAATTCGACCACCTTACAAATATTAACTAAAACATTGCTTACTCTGATTGAAAACAACCAAGTCAACCAAATAATAAAAACCGATAACAAAAAATTAACAAATAAAGTTAAACAAATATATCGTAATTAAGTGTATAATATGCAGTATAAAAAAAAGGGAAATATTGTTGAAAATATACATAAGCGTAAAAAACCAGTGCCCGTATCGTGTGTTACGAAATGTTAACTCGAGGAAATGACATATTTGACCTAATCACAAGGTGGCTGATATATCCATCTTGATTGTTTTCATAAAAAGGTGGAACAGATTCACAAAACGTCAATCGAATTTTATTTAAAATAAAAGTTTTATATTTTTTATAATTAAAAAAAAATAATTCTTTGCATATCGACTGTTTTCAGTGGGAAGCGCGAACGCTATATCTCAGATAACACGTTTTAATAGCGAACCTAATTTCAGAAATTGCTTCAAAATGCCTTAATTTCCAGAATTGAATTAAGAAGAAACGCTATATCTCAGATAAAATTTTTTTATAAAAGATCTCGCACAGGGCTTATGGTCGGACGAAACTGGGTGTAGTGGGAAGTTTGAGCTAGGATTAGGGTGTGTGTGTGGGTTTGTG
>JARSSU010019672.1:0-77497 GCA_029619165.1 Eurosta solidaginis | reverse complement strand
CTAGGATATTTTAATGCCATAAGTCTAACAAAAATTACCAATCCTATGTGAAATTTAAACAGGGGCTTAGATCTGGGACTATAACTTATTTCTGTAAAAAGGGCGAAATCGTTGAAGCCACGCCAGTTTTTATACACAGTCGACCGTTCTAAGGCCTTCCGCTCGGCCGTTTCCGGCTTAACACGATAACTATGAGCCACTCGATATATCGTATACTAACGCTCAGTCCAGTACTATCTGACTCACTTTGTATGGTATAAAAAATGCCCGCCCGAAATCGGACTATGACCACGCCCCGTTTTTCGATATCGAAAATTACGAAAAACGAAAAATGCCACAATTCATACCAAAACGAAAAAAAGGGATGGAAGCATGGTTTGGATTGTTATGCGCAAAATTATAACTTAGAAAAAAACTTTGTAAAATGGGTGTGACACCTACCATATTAAGTAGAATGAAATGAAAAAGTTCTTGCAGGGCGAAATACCCTTGAAATCTATGGCAGGACTAACTGGTCGTGGTATTCATGTATATAAATAAATTAGACCGGTATCCAACAGATGCAGCCATGCCTTCTGGGTCACCTGGTCCACATTTATGGTCGATATCTGGTATGAAAACGCCTGCACATATACAATACCACACTCTCTTTTAAAGCCCTCATTAATACTCTTCATTTGTATACCGATATCGTACAAACACACTCTAGATGTCACCCCTCTGGTCCACCTTTTATGGCCCGATATCTTCACGAAAAGGCGCACCACCACCTATAGAACGAAGGCCACTCCCTGTTAAAATAGCTCATTACTACCCTTTCGGTTAGCATACCCATCATCGTACAAACGCAATGCTAGGTACACCCCATGGTCCACCTCTGGCGCTATCAACTCGAAACGCGACCACTCCTATAGAACTCAGCACACTCGCTTTAGAAACGCTCATTAATACCGTATAATCCTGATACCCATATCGTACAAACACATTCTAGAGTCACCCCTGGTCCACCTTTATGGCGATATCTCGAAAAGGCGTCACCTATAGACTAAGCCCCACTCCCTTTTAAAATACTCATTAACACCTTTCTTTTGATACCCATATCGTACAAACAATTCTAGAGTCACCCCTGGTCCACCTTTATGGCGATATCTCGAAAAGGCGTCCACCTATGAACTAAGGCCCACTCCCTTTTAAATACTCATTAACACCTTTCATTTGATACCCATATCGTACAAACAAATTCTAGAGTCACCCCTGGTCCACCTTTATGGCGATATCTCGAAAAGGCGTACACCTATAGAACTAGCCCACTCCCTTTTAAAATACTCATTAACACCTTCATTTGATACCCATATCGTACAAACACATTCTAGAGTCACCCCTGGTCCACCTTTATGGCGATATCTCGAAAGGCGTCCACCTATAGAACTAAGGCCCACTCCCTTTTAAAATACTCATTACACCTTCGATTGATACCATATGTACAAACCATTCTAGAGTCACCCCTGTCCACCTTTATGGCGATATCTCGAAAGGCGTCCACCTATAGAACTAGAGGCCACTCCCTTTTAAAATACTCATTAATCACCTTCATTTGATACCCATATCGTACAAACAAATTCTAGAGTCACCCCTGGTCCACCTTTATGGCGATATCTCGAAAAGAGCGTCCACCTATAGAACTGAGCCCACCCCTTTTAGAATACTCATTAACACTTTCGTTTGATACCCATATTGTACAAACCATTCTAGAGTCACCCTGGTCCACCTTTATGGCGATATCTCGAAAAGGCGTCCACCCTATAGAACTAAGCACCACTCCCTTTTAACTACTCATTAAACCTTTCATTTGATACCCATATCGTACAAACACATTCGAGAGTCACCCCTGTCCACCTTTATGGCGATATCTCGAAAAGGCGTCCACCTATAGAACTAAGGCCCACTGCCCTTTTAAAATACTCATTAAACACCTTTCATTTGATACCCATATCGTACATAACACATTCTAGAGTCACCCCTGGTCCACCTTTACTGGCGCATCTCGAAAAGACGACCCACTATCGAACTTAAGGCCCCTAACGCTTTAGAATGGTCATACACACCGTTTCATTGCAATGACCATATCGTACAATCAAATCTAGGGCACACCGCATAGAGTCACCATTTATGGCGATATCTCCGGAAACGACGGCGTCCACCTATAGAAATAAAGAGTCACCCTTTTTAAAATACTCATTAAACACCTTTCGATTGATACCCATATCGGTGTACAACACAATCTAGAGTGAACCCTGATCCACATTATCTGGCGACCATCAACATATAGACACTATGGCTCACTGTCCCTCTTAAAATACTCTTTAATACCTTTCATTGACCCATATCGCAAAACCAGTCTAGAGTCAACCCTGATACCACCTTTATGGACTTACATCCCTATTGGCGTCCACCTATAGAACCTATGGCCCCTCGCAGTAAATACTCTTTATTCGCTTTCACTTGATACACCTGCATACACAAACACATGTCACAAGGGTTTCCCATCGTTCAGATATTACCATGCATGGTTATTTTCCCTTATGTTGGCCACCATAGCTCTCAACTGAGTATGTAAACGTTCGTTACACACCCGAACTTAAACCATTTCCTTACTTGCTTGAAATGTATCTCAAAACTATATAAAGATTTTTTGTTTGTTCAATCAAATATAGATATTTTTTAGATATCCGCTCAGTTCTTAAATTCGTGTAATTTGAGTATCCAATTTTATTGAATATCGACAGACATAAGAATTTTCCATCATAATAATAATAAATTATTTATAGTTCTCCATATATAATAGTAGTATATAGTTCCTCGTATAAATTTTACGAACCAAATCTCTTATGTGTATGTGGAATGTGAGAGTCAAAATTCGGACTTTTAGTGTGAGTTTTCAGTGTTGAATTTGTTGACTCTGGGAAATTTGAATTTAAATATAAGGTGTGACAGTAGCATTTGCTATGCAAAGAAAATATTTTAAGATTTTGATTTTTAAGCGTTAACACACGATGGTTTGTTTGAAACTATAAAACTATAAGTTGAATTATACTACACCATTTCCCGTTGTAGTTGAGAAAGCGTCGAGATGCAAATATCGAAAGCGTCATATAGAAGTATGAGAATAGTCAATATAGGGTGAAAGTGCGAAAGCGTGTCACTATTTCGTATATGAAAATAGCTTACGTTGCAAAAGAGAAAAACTGTAAATAAATTTCTCAAAGCGTCACTTGTAAGTGAGACACAAGTCACTTGTAAATGACAGATAGTGAATTGTACAATGCGAGAAAGCGTCATTTGCAATATGAGAATAGTCAATTGTAAGTTGCGAAAGCGTCCACATGGAAATGCTAATGGTCAGCTTGTAAATGAGAGAGAGTCAGTTGTAAATAAGATATAGAATAACTTGTAAATGGGAAACGGTATTTGGAAATGAGAAGAATAGTCAATTGTGATAATCGCGACAAAGCGATCACATGGAAATGCGAATAGTCACTTCGTAATATGAGAATAGTCCAGTGTAGTCAATGAGTATAGTGAATTGTATGACTCGTCGAAAGCAATACTCAGCATCTGGAGTGGTAGTCATGGTCGTCGATCGGACCGACTGAGGGCTCATACAGATGGACACATCGTGCTGCATGCGTCAGGATATTGGAGGAGCAGGGAACCACACCAAATGAATTTAGTTTTAGTGTGCGACCACGCTCCCAGTTGCCACTCCAGAATCGAGGCCAGCGGCAGCTTGTGCTTTTTCACAATGATCCGGTGGAGTTCTGCGTTTAGCTACCCTTCACTGCTCAATAGCTACACCCCATCGAGGACTATTTGGGGAGAGAAAAGTAAAACTGTACGCGAAAGAGAACACATTCACCATATCACATGATAAATTGGCGGAGCATGTTGGAGCAAAGACGGCTGCAAAATTTGGTAGCAACGGTGAATGAAGCGAAGCTAACTGATAAATGGTAGAGACTGTGCGTGAGGGCGGTCCAGAGACAGCATATGTTCCATGGAATAGAGCTCTCTCAGCTCCAAGATATCGCCCGCCGGACACATAGTAAATTTTATATATATATACGAGGGTTATCACCTATGAGCACCTGCTTAGAAAAGGTGGCTTATGACTCGATAAAAAGAAACAACTATAAGAAACGGAGAACGAAAAGAAATGCATTGTTTATCTATCTTTAACAGCTGTTCCTCGCAATTCTCTTTTTTGAGTAATAAGCCACCTATTCATAGGCTGGGGAACATATATATATATAATATTATAATATTTTCACTTTGTCACAAATTGTTATTGTTCCACGGGATATGCCCATTAGCATATACAGTACTTATGTAGCTCCAGAACTTACAACGTTTTAATGTTATATTTATAAAAATGTGATGTGGAAATAATTACTACCATCTAATATTGTCATAATGTCATACCAATATGTACATAGTTATTTTCATTACTCGATATACAATTTATTACACGTTTATTTAAATTCAGTGTTAAAAACGATTACGAATAAAACGAGTTCGCATTTACAATTGACAATTTTCTTCTTAATAACAAATAGGTTAGGTTAGGTTGAACTGGCCAGTCCATGAGGACCTCACATAGACTGAAGAAGTCTGTAGTGTTACCAGAAGTTTGTTTTAATGACCAAACTGAAAAACCCTATAAAAAACCAGGACCTATGTTATAAAATAACTCCGTACTCTTGGAAAATACTAGAAGCTTACTAGGATTAAGCCACTTGCTGCTTCTAGATCTGACAGCTGTATCACTCCTAATAGCTGGAGTCTTAGCCTGGCAAGCGCAGGACAAGAGCAGAGAACGTGCTCCATTGCTTCCTCCTCCAGCCCGTCACTTCATACATCTGCTATCACTGACCAAGCCTAATTTAAAGGCATGTGACGCCAGAAGGAAGTGTCCAGTCAGAATACCCGTCATGAGTCTACAGTCCTCTCTTTTTAATGATAGAAGCAACTTTGTTAGTCTAAAGTTGTAAGACCTGCACATAATCTTCGACGCTTTACAGCCCCGCGCTTGATCGCACGCATTTCCTGCTTGGTCGATCATGTGCACCTCTCACCTTCGCTTAATTTCGTCCAGTATAATTGGGACGTCTACGTAGCAAGTTTCAAGGGATGCGCCCTTTTTAGCTAGTTCATCCGCTTTTCCATTCCCATCTATTCCAATATGCCCTGGGACCCAATATAGATGTATGCTTCTCCCTGTCCCGATTCTCCCCAGGGACTGCTTACACTCTAACACGCATTTAGATGCTGTCCTATGCGAGATTATTGCCTTAATTGCTGCCTGACTGTCAATATAAAAGTTAACACGATTGCATCTTGGGCTATTTTCTTCCAGGGTTTCTACTGCTTTGGTTACGGCTACTATTTCCGCTTGGAAAACGCTACAGTAATCCGGCAGCCTGTAGGATCTGTTTATTTCCGGATCATCACAGTATACCGCAGACCCTACTCCTTCCACTACTTTGTAACCATCTGTGTACACTTGTATCGCCTCGTCCGCCATTTGAGCACCCTTGTGCCAACCATCCTCCTCTATTGTGGCCTTAAGAATGCCCTCGAAGCGCAGATAGGGAATCAGGTGGTCTGTCCGTCTTGTGATTGATGACGCTATACTACTATGGCCGTATGGTCGGCGCTCAAGCTGCCCCAAGGCACCGAGCCTGGTTGCAGTTGTTAACGCTATATTCTTCGCTACCAGATCCACAGGTGGAATGTGCAGAATGGCATACAGTGCAGCTGTCGGGGTTGTTTTTAGGGCTCCCGTAATGCTAAGCATTGACAATCTGCATACCACCTCTAATTTTTTGAGGTAGGTTGTTTTTGTGTGGCTTTCCACCAACAACAACTACATAGTATAAGATAGGGCTTACAGTCGCTATAAAAACCCAATGAGAAAGAGAGGGCGATAAGCCCCACGTACACCCCAGCATTCTTTTACATGCATAAAGTGCCGTTGAAGCCTTCTTCACCCTCTCCTCCACGTTGACCTTCCATGACAGCTTACTGTCTAGGATTCCTAGATACTTTGTGCACACATTTTCTTTTAATGCTTTCTCATTCAAAATTTACTCACTTTTCTTATTTCTATATAACGATTTCGCATTTACAATTGACTATTCTCATTTCCATATGACGCTTTCCCATTTTTAAGCGATACATTCTTATTTACAATTGACTACGTATTCTCTATTATAAATGACGCTCATTGATAGATTTTATACATTTAGGCGGCCATAATTGAATTTCTGAAAGTTGCTACAATTACAAAAAAAAGCACTCCCACAGCTTAAGCATAGACAGAGAAACAATAATTCTACCCCTTCCCAGCCATCGCATACCTGGTATTAGCTGTCAAGTAATCGGAATTTAGCTATGTCTGAAACGCGTGCTATAGTACCAATGTGAAATCGCATGTTTTAACGTGAATATTTTAAGTCTTAAGACAAGTGAGTTGAGTAATTGTGATGGATTCTGATATTTCAGGTAAATACTAACATTATTAATGGTGTTTGTGATTTTTAAAAGTTATAAATTGATAAAGAACCTAGTTTATTTAGGATGTTAAAACAAATTTTTATTTTTGGTGTTCAAAACCAGTTTTGTTATGTTTCCAAGTCCGTCCAAGTGAAATTAGTTTTGAACATGGTACTTGGCACAATTAGCTTGCCAACTGCATTAAATTTAGCTGCAGATACTGGCAGATAGAGGGTTAGATAGAGGGTTTGATACACCCTTGTTGCTGTACAACAAGAAAAATAGCCTCATTGCGCAAGTATTTTTTAGTGTTACACAGTGTAATATCTATTCTAATATAACTGATTACTTACAGAAATTATTATAATTTTTATAAAACCAATTAAAAATTTACCCTAGATAAAGACAGAACTACGTTATTACACTTCTTGCTGTACAACAAGGAAAATAGCTTCACTGCACAGGTGTTTTTTAGTGTTACACAGTGTAATATCTTTTTTTTTAATATAACCGATTAATTACACAAATTATTATAATTTTTCATTTATTAAACAGTTTTAAGAAGATATAGGCAATACAATTTTCTTGACCATCTAAAACTTGAAAGTCTACCTATGCGTGATGCTTTCGCATTTTCATTTGATGCTTTCTCATTTGCAAGTGACTATTCTCATTTATATTTAACACATTCGCATTTACAATTAACTATTCTCATTTACAAGTGATTATTCTCAATTACAATTAACGCTTTCGAATTTCCAAATGACGCTTTCTCATCTACAAGTGACTATTAACGCATTAACAATTGATTAATCTCATTTAAAAATATCGCTTACGCATTTACAATTCACTATTCTCATTTACCCTCAATATTCTCAATTAAAAATGACACGTTCGCATTTACAATTAACTATTCTCATTTACAAGTGTTATTATCAATTACAATTTACGCTTTCGAATTTCCAAATGACGCTTTCTCATTTACAAGTGACTATTAACGCATTAACAATTGACTAATCTCATTTAAAAATATCGCTTACGCATTTACAATTCACTATTCTCATTTACACTCAATATTCTCAATTAAAAATGACACGTTCGCATTTACAATTGACTATTCTCATATACAAGTGACTATTCTCATTTACATATGACGCTTTCGCATTGACAATTCACTATTCTCGTTTCCCCAAATAAATTTTTATACTCAGCGTGCTTTGCACACAGAGTATATTAACTTTGATTGTATAACGGTTGGTTGTACAGGTATAAAGGAATGGATATAGATATAGACTTCCATATATCAAAATCATCAGTGTCGAAACAAAATTTGATTGAGCCATGTCCGTGAGTCCGTCCGTCCGTCCGTTTGTCATTAACACGATAACTTGAGTAAATATTGAAATATTTTCACCAAATTTGGTACACGAGCTTATATGGACCCAGAATAGATTGGTATTGAAAATGAGCGAAATCGTATGATAACCACGCCCACTTTTTATACTCAGTTGAGCAGAGCTCACAGAGTATATTAACTTTGATTGGATAACGGTTGGTCGAAAAAAAATTTGATTGAGCCATGTCCGTCCGTCTGTCCGTTAAGACGATAACTTGAGTAAATTTTGAGGTATCTTGATGAAATTTGGTATGTAGGTTCCTGAGCACTCATCTCAGATCGCTATTTAAAATGAACGATATCGGACTATAACCACGCCCACTTTTTCGATATCGAAAATTTCGAAAAACCGAAAAAGTGCGATAATTCATTACCAAAGACGGATAAAGCGATGAAACTCGGTAGGTGAGTTGAACTTATGACGCATAATAGAATACTAGTAAAATTTTGGACAATGGGTGTAACACCGCCCACTTTTAAAAGAACGTAATTTAAAAGTTTTGCAAGCTGTAATTTCGCAGTCGTTGGAGATATCATGATGAAATTTGGCAAGAACGTTACACCTATATGTATGCCTAATAAAAATTAGCAAAATCAGAAAACGACCACGGCCACTTTTAAAAAAAATTTTTTTTAAAGTCAAATTTTAACAAAAAGTTTAATATCTTTACAGTATATAAGTAAATTAAGCCAAGATTTAACCCCAGTAATGATATGGTGCAGCAAAATACAAAAATAAAAGAAAATTTCAAAATGGGCGTGGCCCCGCGCTTTTTCATTTAATTTGTCTAGGATAATTTTAATGCCATAAGTCGAACAAACATTTACCAATCCTTGTGAAATTTGGTAGGGGCCTAGATTCTAGGACGATAATTTCTGTGAAAAAGAGCGAAATCGGTTGAAGCCACGCCCAGTTTTTATACACAGTCGACCGTCTGTCCTTCCGCTCGGCCATTAACACGATAACTTGAGCAAACATCGATGTATCTTTACTAAACTCAGTTCAAGTACTTATCTAAACTCACTTTGTATTTGTATAAAAAATTTCCGAAATCCGACTATGACCACGCTCAATTTTTCGAATCGAAAAAATGCCATAATTCTATACCAAATACGAAAAAAGGGATGAAACATGGTAATTGGATTGGTTTATTGACGAAGAATATAAATTTAGAAAAAAACTTTGTAAAATGGGTGGGACACCTATCATATTAAGTAGAAGAAAATGAAAAAAATCTGCAGGGCGAAATAAGAAACCCTTGAAATCTTGGCAGGAATACTGTTCGTGGTATTACATATTTAATAAATAAATTAGCGGTATCCGACAAATGATGTTCTGGGTCACCCTGGTCCACATTTTGGTCGATATTTGGAAAACTCCTTCACATATACAACTACCACCACTCCCTTTTAAAACCCTCATTAATACCTTTAATTTGATACCCATATCGCACAAACGCATTCTAGAGTCACCCCTGGTCCACCTTTATGGCGATATCTCGAAAAGACGTCCACCTATAAAACTAAGGTCCACTCCCTTTTAAAACACTCATTAACACCTTTCGTTTGATACCCTTATTGTACAAACGCATTCTAGAGTCACCCCTGGTCCACCTTTATAACGATATCCCGAAAAGGCCAACACCTATAGAACTAAGGCCCACTCCCTTTTAAAAAAGATTCATTAACACCTTTCATTTGATACCCATATCGTTTCCAGTCTACCCAGACATAATAGTTGTGTCGGAGATATGGATATATTCTCATGAGAATAGCTTTTATGATATTCCTAATTATAACTTTTTTGCAACTAATAATGACGATTATTCTGCTGGAGGTGTGGGAGCTTTTGTGCGAAACACGTTTGATTGTACTATTGCTAAATACAACGTGCAAAGTGCACGTTTTGCTAAAGTGAAAGTTTTGCTAAAAAATGGTGAAACAACTTTAGCCTTAATATGTGTATATAGGTTACATTCTGAAACTAGTCAGGCCTTTCTGGAAGAGTTCTCAGATTTTTTAAAAGGTTTAAAAGAGAGGGATGTAGTTATATTAGGTGATTTGAACATAGATATAATGCAGTTGAATGCGGTATCTGAAAGCTACCTAGCACTATTGGCCAGTCACGGTTTTACATCGTACTTAAATGAGCCGACAAGGAACTGTTCTGGCACTTGTCTGGATCATATTTTTTGCCGTCTTAGCAGCGTGTGTGCGTGCACTGGTATTAATTTGGAACTAGGTATTACAGATCACAGTATGACTGGTGTCAAACTTGAGTTCCATATGAAAAAGAAAGATTAACGAGCAACACAAAAACGAATATGATAAACTATTCCATGCTTAATGAAAAGCTGCTTTATGAGGATTGGGTTGTTGTCTACGCTGAGAAAGATATTTCAAAGCATACTCTCTGTTTATAAATATATTGCATGGTCACATAGAATTCTCTAGTTTCACTTGTGCTCCACGTAAATCCAAAACCAAGCTTAAACCCTGGATGCATTCTGCCCTTTAAAAAGTATTAAATTAAATTAAATTAGGTGTTAAGTGTAGAAAGCATCCAGAAATCTTGCGCTTCGATCTCGTTACAAAAAGTTGTGCAAAAAATTAAATAAAGACATAAAATCACACCGAGGATACTTATTTCCGGAGTAGACTATTGAGCTGCCATGGGAACACTAAAAAAGAATGGGAAGTTGTAAATAGCATTATCAACCGAAATAGCTCTGAGTAAGTGAACGGGTTATTGCTCTGAATAATTGTGGCGCAATATGATTGACGACCCCTCTGTGTGTTGCTGATATTTTTATGATTTTTTTGTGTCTGTTGTCAATGCAATACTTCTTCCTGCAACTGCATCATGTCCAGTGGTGACGCATCTATTTCTAGGTGCAGTTTTATGTTTGAACCCTTCACAGGCACTGAGCTCCTTGCAATAATAAAAAGTCTAAGCCAACTCTGGCTCTAGTGATACGACGGTATTTCAAATATACTTCTCTCAAAACATAGCCCTTAATATGCTGGATGTACTAAAGCATCTATTTAATACTAGTGTTTTTACAGGGATTTTCCCCGATGCCTTGAAATGTGCAATTATTATACCCGTGTTTAAAAAGGGTAACAGGGAAGATAAAATAACTATAGGCCTATTCACTTCTATCCTCTATATCTAAGGTCTTTGAAAAAGCCCTTAAAAATCGAATTATGCAGTAGTTCTAGAAAGCAGAAGCTTTTTTAGTCCAAGGCAGTTTGGTGTTTAGAGCAAACCGCTCTACTGAAGATGCTCTACTAGAATTCTGCTCTTTTATTTATCAAGAGTTGGACAATAAAAAAATTGCGCTGGCTTTTCGTAGACATAACCAAGCTTTGACACGGTAGATCATGCTATTTTAATAAATAAATGTATGATGCCGGTTTTCGAGGTATTTGTACATAAGTGGTTTCAATCATACCTTTCTGAAAGGGTACAATGCGTCAGAGTTTGCGGAAAGCTGGGAAGACTAATCCAATCACGAGAGGGGTTCCGCAAGGCTCCGTGCTCGGTCCCATCTTATTTTTTAATTTATCTTAATTCAATTTTTGATATGCCCTTCTTGGGGGAAGTCACTGGCATTCGCAGATGATCTTGCGATGACCTATAGTTCTCCTAACACCTTTGATTTGATAAGTAGTATAAACCATGATGTACATCTACTGAGAACTTGGTTTGCAAAACATAAGCTCGTCGCTAGCAATAAGACCAAACTCATGAGTTTTAGTCTAAATATAAAAAACCACCGGATGTAAGTATTGTGTTTTTTCATTCTGCGATTTGCGATCGATTTGCTTTACATGACAATATGTGCCAAGTTTTCAGTCCGGTACCTTCGCCTCGCTTGTGAGCACTTGTAGTAGTACTGCTTCACGATAGACTATGTTGATGAATTTCAGTATCTGGGTGTAACGGTTGATGATACGAATATGAGCTGGGGTAACCATATATCCCGTCTAAAAAATATCTTCAATTCTCTTTGCGTGTTTGTCTTATCATCTCAGAACTTTCCGGTTCCAACAATCTTCTCAAAATAGTTATTATGCGGTCTTTCATTCTTAAATTAAAATACGGAATCAGCTGCTGGAGGTGGCGCCACCCTTAACAAAACCCAGCCGTTACTAGTATTGCAAAAGTATGCTGTTCGAAAAATATCTAATGTTAACCGCTGCATCCATCGAGAGAACTTTTTTAGAAGTCTAGGGATTCTCCCAGTCAAGGACCTGTATTATTTCATATTTAAAAATTGTGTTTATTAGATGTGGCTATCTGCAAAGTATGAGTTGTCGGAAGCCATATAACCTGAGACAAACTGCACAAACTAGATTCGTTTACCTTCGACCAGAACCACCATTCAAGCAAGTTTTTGAACAGTTGCTCACGAAAACGCTTCATAACTTCCCACCGAAATCACGTACCTTACGGAATCTTCGCAAGTTACAGAAAGTGTTAGTCCTTCAGCTTAGGCGCAGGCACACAGAAATCGAATTTTTGCTCAGTCCAGCGACATAAACCGTCCTATAATAACAAATACTCATAATTTTAATTGCTTTTCTTTCATTTACCCAGGGTTTGTTGGGAAATTTTGCTGCTGCTCTCTTTTATATACTATAATAATTAAACAACCATTTATAATTTAATCACTTTACTCTAACACAGTTTCACCCCACTGTATTTTTTATATTTGCTATAATTGACACGTTTGTCCCTATGCTGATTGGCATACAATGTCGTAAATTTGCCTATTATCTACTTGTACTATATCCCATATATATAAGATTAATTGGGGGGGGGGGGGCAGGGGACGATGTTATTTTAATATGTACGTACATAGACTATATAAGGAAACTGCCTAATAAATGAATGAATGATGAATAAAGTCTAGATCACCCTGGTCCACTTAACTGGCGATATCTCTAAAGACGTCCCCCATAGAACTAAGGCCCACTCCTTTTAAAATACTCATTAACGACCTTCATTTGATACACCATATTGTACAAACTCTATTCTAGAGTCACCCCTGCACACCTTTATGGCGATATCTGGAAAAGGCGTCCGCCTATAGACTAAGTCCCCCATCCCGTTAAAATACTCATTAGGCACTTCGCTTGATAGCCCGATATTGTACCAAACCATTCTAGAGTCCCCCAGGTCCATCGTTATGCGATATCTCGAAATAGCGCTCCACCTATAGAACTAGGCCCACTCCGCTGTTTAAATAGCTCATTAAAACCTTTGCTGGTGATACCCGTATTGTACAAACGGCAGTTCTAAGTCACCCAGGTCCATCGTTATGGTCGATATCTCGACAGCGTCACCTACAGAACTAAGGTCCACTCTCTTTTACATAGCGCATTAACCCCTTTCACTTTGAGTACCATATCGGTACAAAGAAGTCTAGAATCACCCCTGGTCCCCTTTATTGTGCGATACTCTCGAAAGGCTTCCCACCCATGGAACTAAGGCCCCTCCCTTTAAAATACTCATTAACACTTTCTTTGATACCCATATTGTACAAACCATTCTAGAGTCCCCTGCGCCACCTTTATGCGATATCTGGCAAAGGCGTCCACCTATAGAACAACCCCACTCCCCTTTTAAAATAATCATTAACCCCTTTCTCTCGATACCCGTATTCTACACAAATTCTAGGTCACCCTGGTCACCTTTTAGGCGATATCTGGAAAAGGCGTCGCACACATAGAATAAGGCCCACTCCTTTTAATACTCATTAAAACCTTTGCTTGATACCCGTATTGGTACAAACGCAATTCTAGAGTCACCCCAGGTCCACGCTATGGCGATATCTCGAAGAGGCGTCCACCCATAGAACTAAGGCCCACTCCTTTTAAAATACTCATTAACTACCTTTCATTTGATACCCGTATCGTACAAACGAATTCTAGGGTCACCCTGGTCCACGTTATGGCGATATCTCGAAAAGGCGTCCACCTATAGAACTAAGCCCATCGCCCTTTTAAAACTACTCATTAACACCTTTCGTTTAATACCCACATTGTACAAACGCATTCTAGAGTCACCCTAGGTCCACGTTATGGCGATACCGAAAGGCGTCCACCTATAGAACTAAGCCCACTCCTTTTAAAATACTCATTAACACCTTTCATTTGATACCCGTATCGTACAAACAAATTCTAGAGTCAGCCCCTGGTCCTCCTGTATGGCGATATCCCTAACGGCGTCCGCCTATAGAACTATGGCCCCTCCCTCATAAAATACTCTTTAATACCTTTCATTTGATACGCATGTCATACAAACACATTCCAGGGTTCCCTCGGTTTCATTTTCCTACTGGTTATTTTCCCTTATGTTGTCACCATAGCTCTCAACTGAGTATGTAATGTTCGGTACACCCGAACTTAGCCTTCCTTACTTGTTATATATAAAACATTTTGGAAAACACTAAAACCTGATTATTTAGTAAATAATACACCTAAAATTTTGAAATTTGACGTGTGGACTGATATTGCGACCCTTGATAAAAATTTGTAAAATGGGAGTGCACCGCCCGACTTGTGATAAAATCAAATTTTACATACATTATTAATCATAAATCAAAAATCGTTTCAACCTATCGTAACAAAATTCAGCAGAGAGGTTGCGCTTACTATAGGGAATGCTTTGAAGAAAAATTAACGAAATCGGTTAAGGACCACGCCCACTTTTATATAAAGGGTTGTGGACGAACAAAATAAGCTATATCTTTGCAAAAAAGAGCATATATCAATGGTATTTCATTTCCCAAGTGGATTTATAACAATAAATAGGAAAACTGCAAATTTTAAAAATTGGCGTGGCACCGCCTCTTTTATGACTAAGCAATTTTCTCTGTTTCGGGAGCCATAACTCCAAGAAAAATTAACGGATCGTAATAAAATTGGGTACACAAATTTTCCCTATAGTAGAAAATATTTCTAAAAAAATGGACGGATCGGTTAAGGACCTTGGCAACTTAGATATAAAACAAGTTTAAAAGGGTCGTAGACTAGAATAATAAGCTGATAACTTAGCAAAAAACAGTTTTGAAGCAATGATATTTCACTTATCAAGTTTTATTGTAAGAGCAAATGGGGAGACATTTTTTCTTTTAACGGGCGGTGCCACGTGTTATGTAGAAAGTAATTTATTGAAATGAAATGTGCAATTGAAGCTCACGCTGAGTATATAATGTTCGGTTACACCCGAACTTAGACACCTTTACTTGTTAATAAAATTTTGACTTTTTAAAATTAAACTTTAATATTTAATTTTTGAGTTTTGAATTTTGAAACCTAAGTTTCAAACATACGAGCCTAGAATTTGCGTTTTCAACTCTCTAGTTTTGTAACTCTTCCTGAACGGAAGTGAATTTAAAGCACTGTATTTAAGAACTATTTCGAACTTTTTAGATTTGATATGACTAATGAATTTCAGATCAGAATTTTTAGTACGAACTTTCAATTTTCACTTTTGAGCTTGTGGTTTCTTAATTTTGATTTCCAGCTTTGAAGATTTATGTTCTGAATATCAAATTTCGAAATTTAAGACCTCTGTTTTCAATTCTCATTTTAGTTTTTAAATTTCCAATTCAGTATTTTCCTACCGAAATTTCAATTGTGTGTTTGAATTTGATAAAAATTTTCATTTTGAATTTTAAGTTTCAAGCTTAGAAATATTAATTTCAAGGTTTAAGTTTTCTATGATTGAATTTAATTTGAATTTTTAAATTTGAATTCGAGTTTTGAAATTTTGTATTTTGAATGCAGACTTTGACTGAACTTTGAGTTTTCAATTTTGAATTTTATTTCAATTTAATTTTTTTTAAATTTAATTTGGATACCTAATTTTGAGTTTTGAACTTTGAACTTAAAGTTTCAAACTTTCGAGCTTTCTATTTGCATATAGAATTTACAGTTTTGAACCTTGAAATTTCAGCTAAGTTTGGATATTGGGATTTCTCAATTTTGAGTATCCAATTTTCAATTTTGAGTTCCCAGTATTAATCTAATATTTTAAGTTTTAACTTTGTTTTTAATTTTGATTTTAACTATTAATTTATTAAAATACCAATTTTTTAACGAATTTTTAATTTTGAATTTGAAATCTGGTATTTGAGATGCATTACTATACTTACTTACTTACTTATGCATTTTGATTTTAGTATTTTGAAAGTTAAATTTAAAAATTTTAAATTCGGACTACGTTTTTTGGATTATCAGTTTTAAATTTCTTACTAAATATGAAAACTTAAAAATATCCATACCACTTCTTGGGGTAGTGTTTTCAATACTGTTCCGCTTGAAATATTTGTGTTTTGTAATACGATCAGTTAAAATATATATGTATTGTTGAATTTTTTCATAGGCTAATGCGATCTAATCGCTGCTTAGTGCAAATGAAATATTCCACTATTTTTCCCTAAATCCTTCAGAAGGCAATTTTGGGAGTCCGAAATACTAATTGCCTGTACACACGTACTTGTGAAAGGGGTTCTTTGTAACGTATCAGAATATTTGTATCACGTGGCCATTATAAGGCCAATCGAGGGATATTCTTTTAAAGAGTGGCCGATGCAAAAACGTACCAGCTTAAATATGTCGAAATTTCGCCTGGATTAGAATTTTCTGAAATAGGGATTTGATATTTCCAATGCAGTTATTTATAGAGTGGTTTCGAGCAATCGAAAAAGGGAATCGAAAAGAGGGCCAAACTAACGAAATAGTACCAGCAAAAAATACGTATATTCCAACTAAAAATGTTTAGACTACTTGGGAACTATCGAAAAGGTACCAATAAACCAACTAGTTCAAAAGTGGAAATTCGTATCTAGGATATCGCCATATTAAACTAGCCAGTTGAAAGCATATAAAAGAGGCAGAGGGCGAAGTAGTAAGGGCTTCGAATGCACCAAAAGGGTACCAGTTTTGAACTAGAGTATTCCCTACAGGGTTTACATACAAAAAACAAGCAGTAATCGACCAACTGGGAGCAGTAAGAAATATTTTGCAAGATAGCTTTTTTAAACTTTGGTAGAACTGGTCGGTCAATGAAGGCCTGCGCTTTTAACATACATAAAACAGAAGCACTGTTTTTAAATTTCAAAAATCATGATAATAAAAATGTTCGTAAATTTAACGAGCAATACAAAAAATTGGTTAACCACCCTAAGAAATAATCTCTATCGTCAATATACATATATGTATGTATCTCTATATCGTCGAATCTTCAAATCATTTCAAATAAATTCATTTCAGTAAATGACTTTATTTGTTTCAAAGTATCATACCCACATCATTCCATTTCCATCTCTCTAAATTGTGGTTGTGTATACATATATATGTGAATTCCCCATACGCCTACATACAACTAATACCTAAAAAGTGTAAATCCTCTCACAATGTGTCGACTTTTTTTGTACATCCTGCCATTTAGTAATTCCTTTTGCTCAACCCCTCCCAATTTCACTGTTTGTGTTCGATTGTTTTTATCAGCTTACATTTAAAAATAAAATAAAAGCAGAGATTTAGCTGTAATACCAACGGTTGGGGTAAAATAAAAAACCGGTGAAGAAAAGGAAAAAAACAAACATGACGCTTAAATAAAAACAAGTATATATTGAAGAAAGAGGCAACAAAAGTAGGAAGTTGAAGCGTTTCCATACGCTCAATAATCGTCAGTGAACAGGGTATGCTGGCTATTTGGCAACACACATCAACTGAGTTCTAAACATTTTGTGATCATAGTCTTTAACTTAGGCCCGGTGTTTCAGTACAAGTTCAACTCAGTTTGTCAGTTAAACTACGCTTAAACTTATCCTGCAGTTTTTCAGTCTACGTTAACTGAAGTTTAAGCTGAGCTTAATCGGCCGATCTGCAGGGTTAAACTTTAGTAACCTATCGGTGATTTGCGTTCGTTCGAAATGGCGTCGAATATACCCAACAAGCATTTGGGTTTGAGTACCATTAGAGGTAACGTTGATAACTAGGCATACTTCTAAAAACTCAAGAGTTGTTATGAAACAGTGGCTCACCTTGAGAATCATAGTGTACTCAGCAAGAGGGAATTTTTTATAAAGCGAAAAATGCTATTACTAAAGTTGAAAAAATTATAGTTCCCAATTTCTGATTCTTTAAATTGACTCAAGTGTAAGATTCCAATACTACAGAATTTTCACGAAAATAAAATAAAATATGTATAATTTATTTTTGTTAAATTTACGCTTCATTACTGCTATCAATCAGGTGTTTATTTCTCACAATAAATACCTGTTGGCTTTTGTGGTACCACCTTGGAGATTTTTTTACAATTTCACCTCAACTCGATATCCAATGTAGGATATCAGCTGGAGAAAAGTGTTGAATATTCATTTGAGAACTGTACATTTCTCAAAATCTCACAAGGTTTGATAATAATTTGAAAATGCTAATGACGTTGGAGATCAACTCGAGAACTATAAATTTTACAAAATTTCTCAAAGGTTGGATAGTGATTGGAGAATGAAGTTGAATATCAACTTGAGAACTATCTGGTTTAAGAATAACTGGATAATAATGTTGGATATAAAATGCGCAACTAGATATATATACGCATGTTCGCTGGAGAAATATCTTTTAAATGTTTGTTGGGTAAGCAAAATCAAGCTGTTCTACAAATCGTATCTACAAATTATGTAGATAATAAAAAACAATTGTTGCCGTACAAAACGGCCTACCCAAAAGGCGGCCAGTGACTGAAAAACTGGCCAGTAGTTGAACTGGAGTTTAAATTTGACTAGAGTTTAAGCAAACTTAGTTTAAGCCTAGCTTAACCAACTACTGGAAAACCGCCGTTATCTTACACCATGGTTTCAAGGGTGGCCAAATCATGAAAGAATATAAGACAAAAATGAAATAAAAATATCTGCGGCATGATGTTTTGCTAATGATTTCCAAAGCCTTTTATTGCACAGAATCTTAGTCCGAATATTGTGTGGTGGTATCGTGCTAGGCCTATCACATCAAAGATCCTAAGTTCAATACCCCGGCAGAGCAGCATTACAAATTAAGAAACAAGTTTTTTCAATTAGAAAACAATGTATCAAAGCGTGATCTTCCCTGGGTGGTGGTTTGGCAAATACTCTGAGTGTATTTCTGCCATGAAAAGCTTCGCAGCGAAAACGAATCTGACTTTCAGATACCGCTCGGAGTCGTCATAAAACATGTAGGAATAAATAAAAGGAGTACGATGCAAATCGGCGGAGAAGCTGGGCTTAAATCTATTCGGATGTTAGCGCGCCGTGTATTTAAGTTTTATTTAAATCCGAAGACAGAGTTTCCAAAATGGTTCAGATTTTCGAGATATTTGTGTCTAAAATCGCGAAAACTGATTTTCCTACATATCAAAGGCCGATAAAAATCCAAATGGATTTTGTAACCAGTAACAGGACTACAATTTCTCGAAAGTTTCGACTTGGTGAACCCATCTTGTAGGTCTGCTGGATAATTGCGTTATGTATGCTCCTACTTTACCTTCTTACACACTGACTTTTCTGTTAAAAGAACGTATTTCATTGGTTATTTCAACAGCGAATAGCTGTCGATATTATGCAAATGCATCAACTTAGGGAAACTTTCGCTCATCGTGCTCAGTACTTTGTTCATGTGTATATTTTAACAGTTTTCATTGATATAATTAGAGTGATAGTAAAAGTTTATTGTTGATTTGACCGCTGAACCGGTCAGTATAGAAACAACCTACCTTTTTCGTCGCGGCTTATAGGTTACGATAGAGATCGCTGAACTATACATTGCATTTTATTCATGTAGCCTCAGATGCTCTCAGGATGTGATTACTTCAAAAAAAATAAACGTACAAAAAATAAAAAGTCCGAAGATCTAAATGTGTTTACGGCGATGCAGACGAGGTCCATGCTGAACCCACTTTCTTCAAATGAACGCGATAGAGCCGGAACCAAAAACAGTTTGAGGAAATAATCTGCCAAATCACAGCCAAAATGTAACAGCAAAAATTGCTGAGTGAGCCAGAATAGTGACAGCAAATCAGCAACTTTATAGAACCTAGATACCTCAGAGAAAAAAAACGTGACTTGGAGGCAGCACAAAAGCTTTTGAAAAACGAAAGATATGGATAGGCTAAAGTAATGCGAAAGTGGTCCCAGTGGTTTTATGTCCACGGACACACAGTTGCTGTGACGGAGGCAGCTAAAACCCTTGATTCCGGATCGATTGGTGTTATTCTTAATTCCAATTAGTTCCAATTATTTTGAAGTCGTTTTCATTCGAATATCTCTTTGAGAAAATATTGCTGGCTGGCAGTATGTATGCGTGCACATTTTCCAACGACATTCGGAAATAATTATGAAGTGTGGGGTAGTTTGTTCAACTAACGCTTCGGAGGTCGGAGGTTCAAATTCCTTCCAAGCTTTTTTAAATAAATATTTACCGAGACATAAGTGACCGTTGGGAGATAGATGACCAAGAACTGCTGGACCTTGTCTGTTTTGCGACAAGTGCAAGTGCAGCTAAATTTAGAAGGATGCTTTTGCCAGACTACACGGCCTTATCGCCACAGGCATGGAAAATGAAAGTAAAAAAAATCAATAAGCTCGGTGGGAGAGAGGAGAGAGCCATTTCACAGTGCAGAGCAGAATTAAGAATTGTCTCGCTCAGAAGCATTGGTCGATCCCCGACGAAAAAATTCTTCTAGGTAGTAGACACAGCTCGAAGCGAGTTCATTGCTAAGAGCTTTGCCATGAGAGTCCATCGTTTAGAAGCCGGTATGAGTAGGAAGAGGGTGAGGCGGAATGTAGAGGCTTCGACCACGTTTTATAACATGTATTATGTTAATTTGGTATAATATATTAACTGAAGCAAACAAATTTTATAATTTAAAACTGACTCACCCTGTGAATGGTAAACTGAAACAAATATTTGTGTAGGAATCAGCCTCACCCACAAGCATTAGTCAATATTTTACTTTTCTTTATAAATACCCTCTTATTGAAGATTCAGTGCTGTTGTTTCTACAGCTGTTTTTTTTTCTTTTCTTTCTTTGAACCCACACCCGCAATCCTTTATATGCCTATTTGAGTGGCTTTTTGAAAGCTATTACTTCTTTTTTTATGTAAAGTGGATACATAAATCTGCAATGGATTTCCTTAGAAAACTTTGCTCATTTAAGAACTTAACAGGCGCTATAAAAAAGTAATACTCAATATTAGAGAATAAAACTTTAGTATATATATATTTTTTATACCTTTCATGAAAATGAAATGGTATATTAATTTCGTCACGAATCCAAAATTTTAAGTCCTTAAAGGAAAATAGATAGACCCACCATTAAATATACCGAAATAATCAGGTTGAAGAGCTGAGTTGATTTAGCCATGTCCGTCTGTCCGTCTGTCCGTCTGTCTGTTTGTATGCAAACTAGTCCCTCAATTTTTGAGATATCTTGATAAAATTTGGTGAGCGGGTATATTTAGGTGTCGGATTAGACATTTTTGTCGGAACCGGCCGGACCAGACCACTATAGCATATATGCCCTATACAACCGATTATTCAGAAAATAGAATTTTTGTCATATCTTCCTCAATTTATCAGGTTTAAGCTTCACCATTCACCATATGTTATCGTATATTGTATATATTATTGTCTGAAAAATCGAAGCGATCGGTGGTATATATAGCACATGACCCCCACAACCGATTGTTCAGATAAGAAGCTTTTCGTAATTACTGCCTTATTTTAACTGCTAGAAACTTCAAAATCACGAAATGTTTACGTATATGGCATATAAACTGTCAATTCTGCTCACTTTTTAACGAGTAGAAGCTTCAAATTTCATCAAATACCACAAAAATCGTGAAACTTTGCATCCCCACACAAAGTACCTACCTAGGTTAGGTTGAACATGTGAGGTCCATGAGGACCAATGAGAAAAAGAGGGCGATAAATCCCACGTACACCCCAGCATTCTTTTACATGCATAAAGTGCCGTTGAAGCCTTCTTCACCCTCTCCTCCACGTTGAGCTTCCATGACAGCTTACTGTCTAGGATGATTCCTAGATACTTTGTGCAAGGTTTTTCCTGTAGGGTCACCCCTCCTAACTTAGGCCTGATCGAATTTGGGACCTTGTACCTCTTTGTAAACAAGACCATATCCGTCTTATCCGCGTTGGCAATCAACCCGACATTTGATGCCCAGGTATGAATATCCCGAAGCGCCCGATCCATCAAAGAGCTAATCGTTGGAAGGCACATTCCACTTATGACAATTGCAACGTCATCCGCGTAAGCCGTAAGTTTTACGTGCCCTTATCAAATCGCCTGAGCAGTTGGTTAATGACCAGCGTCCACAGCAGAGGTGATAGCACCCCTCCCTGCGGCGTTCCCCTGTCCACTGATTTCGTGGCCTCGTACAATCCCCATTGTGATGTAATCTTCCTCCAATTTAACGTGCAGCCGATCCATCTGGTTAAGGTTGGATGTACTTTAATGTAAATAAGACCATCCTTAATCGCCAATTTAGAGACATTATTGAAAGCCCCGGCAATGTCTAGGAAGACTCCTAGAGTACCTACCTATTTTTAAACGGTTTTATATAGCCTGACTTGACAGAGCCGGCTGGCACGAATATTGTAATTGAAATTTAAATAACTTCCCGATAAGCTACAAGCTTGAAACTTGGAATATAGTTCAGAACTCGATAACAAAAAAAATTCCGATAAATGGCGCATGGATCGAAATATTTCAAAAAAATCGTATTTGTGGTCCGATTTGGTCCGCATTTGGAACACATAATACATACATGAATAGCAAGCAACCTATGATGTCCGATTTGGCTCGTATTTGGGAAAAATATTACATACAGTCCGGTAGAAGTGACATCAAAATTTTTTGGAGTGAGGAGGGACAAGCATACGTGGCACAGAGTCGAGTAAAGTCTTTGGAAGGATTATGTATTGAGGACTTAGTTCGTAACAAATTGTCAGGAAAGAGTTTTTGTAATAATGAGTCACTAAATGAACTAAATAGAATCAGAAATAATAGGCAATTAAATAAAGACTAACAACTTGAAAATAAAATAATTTAAAAAAAATTGTTTTACGTTAAACGGCTTTATTGAAAACAATACTTGCATGCAGTAATATTAATACTAAAAGCTAGAAAATAATTAGGTAGGTCCTAGGTACTAGTCATCACACTCCTCATCAATCTAGGGCTTTGGTCATACAATTAAAGAAAAGCTTTGGAGGTGTCAAATTTCTATTGATAATTATAAGTAAGACCAATTGAACCTTAATAAGGTTATGCTACGCCTCACATTTTAGGAAATTTCACGCGCCCAACGCTTTTATTTAATTGTCTGATCAACGCCCTACGCAATTACTGGCATATGCTGATGACATTGATATCATCGGCCTAAACACCCGCGCTGTTAGTTCTGCTTACTCCAAACTGGAAAAAGAAGCGGTAAATATGGGTTTGATGGTGAATGAGGACAAAGAGCAAAGAGTGGGCGCAAATGCGCCTTGGCAACCACGCTACTGTTGGCAGCCATAATTTAGAAATAGTAAAAGACTTCGTTTATTTGGGAACCAGCATCAACACTAGCAACAACATCAGCACTGAAATCCAGCGAAGAATCAATCTTGCCAATAAATGCTACTTTGGACTAGGTAGGCAATTGAAAAGTAAAGTCCTCTCTCGGCGAACGAAAATCATACTCTACAAGTCACTTATCCTACCCGTCCTGCTATATGGGGCAGAAGCATGGACCATGACATCAGCAGATGAAGCGGCTTTGGGAGTGTTCGAGAGAAAAGTTCTTCGAAACGATTTAAACCCCCTTGGTGTGACCAATTGGCGCCGGTTGGCGGAGCGAAGGATCGACTCGCGCGCCTCGTTGGACGGCCATAACCGTTTAGACGGTTAAGCGCCAATTAATTAAGTAAGTCAGTAAGATCAACGCCTTAGATTGACGAGGAGTGTGACGACTAGTATCTAGGACCTACCTAATTATTTTCTTAGTTTTGGTATTATTATTACAGCATCGAAGTATTGTTTTCAATAAAAACGTTTAACTTAAAAAAAATTTTTTATTATTCTATTTATTTTTTATTTAACTTAAAAATCGCTTAGGTATATACAGCTGTTCACTATATATTTCATATCTTATACAGCCGATTATTTGGCACAGCCGAAGGCAGTCCCGTTCTTACTTGTTTATTTTAATGTTATGCAAGAACAAAGCAGAGTGCCAAATATGTACTTCATCACCTTTCATTGAGCGTTCGTTGAAAGTAGTGCAACATTTTTTATAAAAAATGGTATGTATAGTTTGTTAAGAAGTAAGGCGCCGTTTTTAGATTACACTTAAGAGGCGCGTGAGAGCAATATTTTAAAAGTTGCAGGTGAAAATTACTTCACACTTTTGTTAAGCGTTGTTTGCGGTGTATTTGTAATTCAGTTGTGAGTTGTTAATGGAACTGAGAAATTACGCATATAACAAACAATATGTTTAACTATAAGCACTGTGATTGGGCAGCGATAACCATAACCAATCCCGGGAATATAATCGACAAGGTATAGATGATTTATAAATTTGTTATAAAATTTTTATTAATATGCTATCGATAGCAAAGGCAATAAATGATTATCGATTTCTAGCAAAGTGCTATCAGAAAGGGACCAATTATTTATTTAAAAGCTCTAGCTTTGTTATTCAACGATAAGTTAGCGAAAAGTTATCGATTTTTTATCAAAAAATGTTCGATATATTACCACAAAGTTATTGAACAGTTGTCGAGAAGTTATCGATTTGTTTTTAAAATCTATCGATTATTTATCGAAAAGTCACGGAGCAGGTAGTGCCGGGTTTGGTGACCGATACCAAGATCGAATTGGTGGTGAAGATTTTAACTAAGTTTAAAGCGCCGGGCTCAGATGGTATATTCCCGCCCATGCTATAAGTTTCAAGTAGAGCGGTCTTCGAATGACTTAAAATAATATTCCATGAATTGTTCCGCACTCTTGGAGAACTGTTCGTGTAGTTTTCTTACTAAAGCCGGGAAAGATAGGTCAAAGCTATCCCAAGGACTACAAGCCCATTCGCTTATCATCATTTCTGCTCAAAACCTTTGAGAGGCTGATAGATGTGTACATGAAGTCCAACGTGGTTGAAAAACTGCTTCCACCAAACTGCATGCGAACACAAAAGGAAATTTGTTAAAAACCGAACTGCATAGGGTGGTATTAAACATAGAGAAAGCCCTAGAATATAACGAGTATGCCTTAAGAGTCTCTTAGCATTACGAGGCTTTCAGCATGTATTTAAGCGGGCGATCATAGATGGTCTTAACTACATTGAAGTATATCCAGCTATAACCATATTGATAGGCCGCATGTTAAATTGCCGAAATATTGCTGCAAAATGAGGATTGTAAGAGGTCACGACTGTCATAGGTAGAAAATGCTTTCCAACGATTAGTTCTTTGATGGATAGGGCGCTTCGGTGTAAACATACCTGGGCAGCTAATGTCGGGTTGGCAGCCACCGCGGAAAAGAGGGATATGGTCTTGTTTACTAAGAGGTATGAGGGCCCGAATTGGACCAGGCCTAAGCTAAGAGAAGTGGCCCTGCAGGGAAAACTTTGGACAGAATATCTACGAATCATTCTAGACTGTAAGTTGTCGTGGAAGCTCAACGAGGAGGAGGCAGTGAGGAAGTCCTCTATGCATGTGTGGTGTATGTAAGGTTATCGCCCTCACTCTCTCATTTGGCATTTCCAGCGATCGTAATGATTATTCTATACTGTGAAGTCCTTGTTTTGGTGAACAGAGGTGGTAAGCGGGCTATCAGTGCTGGCATAACGGGAGCCCTGAATACAACCCCCGCCGGACGCATTGTATGCCATTCTGCATATACCACCTGCAGACCTGGTGACATAAAACATAGCGTTAACAACTACAAGGAGGCTCAGTGACTCGGGAAAGCTTGCGAACAGACCATACGGCCATAGTATAGCGGTATCAATTACAGGATGAGAAGACTATTTGATTCCGTATCTGCACTTCCGGCCAGCGTATGGCGGGCGAAGCGATACACGTATACACCGAGGTTTCCAAAGTAGTGGAAGTAGTAGGGCCTGCGGTGAACTTTGCTGATCTAGAAACAAACAAGTCCAACAAGCTGCCAGATCACTGTAGCGTAGACGGAATTAGTAACCCGTAACCAAAGCAGTAGGAACACTGAAAGAGAATACCTTAAACTGCAGTATGCGAGATTATTGCCTTCATTGCTGCTTGGCTATTTTTCTCCAGTGTTTCTACCCCTTTGGTCACGGACTACTTCCGCAACGACAACATTACAATTCTCTGGCAGATTGTAGGATCTGTTTATTTCCGAATCAGCACAGTATACCGCACTCCCTGCTCCTTCCATTACGTTGGAATAATCAATGTACACGTGCATCGCCTCGTTTGCCATTTGAGCTTGCGCCAACCTTCCACCTCTATTGAATTACCGTAACAAGGTGTAAGAATTGTTGATAATATCCATATCAATAAAGGCGAATCCCATGCCTGCCATTTTTATTAATACTTCAATTCTGTTCATTGATTTCAAACATAAGTTAATTAGGAATCTAATATTTGAAACTGTTCTTTTAACACGGCACGTAAAATATTGCGCCCATACCAAAAGGTGCGTAAGGTGTTGTGAGCAGAGGGAAATAAAATATATCTACCCATTTCCTTGCCATTGAAAAGGTATCTATCCACCAGTATGTCGTGCTGCAAAATCAAAAATTATAATGAAATTAAATTATAGTACTCAATGAATATTCGAAACAAGATATGTTAGAAACCATAGTTGTGGACAGTGCAGTAAATTTTGAAATGCTCTAAAGCTAAAAATTTAGTGAGCGTATAAGGCATCTCGAAATTTCGGGTACCGAATCCTAAATAAGTAGCACTATTCAAAAGGCAGCTAGATGTGATGCGTATGCTTCTTGCGTGTATCACAATGGTCGATAAAAAGTGGGGAGCACAAGCCCAAGAGTAACCTGTATACAGGTTTCACCCACCTATTCACGGAAACTTCCCTTTTAAGGAGTTTCGCGATGGCTGTGATTTACTCATATGCGACGAGAATTCACTTTTGATTTCGATATTTCGGTTGCTCCATACGGGGAAGCAGCATCGATTTCTAAGCTTTTCTAAATTGAGTTTTCTGTGAAGATCAGCGAAAACGTTACGAGTATTCACATCCCTAAATTGTGTTACAACGAGCGAGCGGCTATTATTATTTGATAACAATCGTTAATTATAAGAGTGGAGTTAGAGACATAATATAGGTGATCACTCTTCTTTATTGAGTTGTTTTATCTCCTCCCACGCGTTGTAGTTTGCACTCGCACTATTAGCGAACCATCCCTTGCGTACTTATTCTTCCACCCGCCTCTTGTACTCGCATTGATAAGCGTAGTTCAAAGCGTTTTAGCTTCACAGCTTCTACAACCCAATTGTCAACCACACCGACGCGAGAGGAATTATGTTACATATATGATTGTATCATTCACATATTTAACAGGCGAGGCTCTGACGGCCTCAAGTTCCTAAAGGAACTAGGTCGTTGGAGGGTGGAGGGTGTAGCGTGGAAGGTGGAGGGGATAAGGGGATCGGTATGCCCTATAAGTTTCAATGTAGTAATATTAAATCGCTCCCGAGACGGTCGAGCTAATAACTTATTGGTTCTTTTTACCGGAACGTACCGGATCTATATCTTACAAAGGACTATCAACATCTATAATCGAGTAAGCGAGTCTTATGTTTCCTCGCTTTGACTTATTACCCAATTCCACATATGCGCTTTTGTTGGCGTATCACGACCAGGCTTATCACCTTTAGCCGAACACTACCTCTACATTTTTTCCGAAGTTTTTCCTCTCATAGCGGTTGCAGTTTCAAGGGTATCTCGCAGCAAAGCTCTCTCACTTTGATTATAAGCTTTACATCAAACTTCACGATTATTTCGAATTTCCTTATTCTCCTAACAGAAGAGAAGAGAAGATCGGCTTAAACTCTCTCTTCGGAGGTATTTTCATTTATTTTCTTAGTGAATCAAACAAAGTGGGGCTATGCAACAAATTTATAAAAATTAATATTACGAATAAATTAACACCAACCGATCTCAAAATCAACCAAAGCTTTGCCCGTTCCAACACCACGCTTCCTAAATATGCCACGCAGCTGACCAAAGTAAAAAGATAAAAATATACATCTACTATTAGAATCATCTGTATCTATCTCTTTTTTTGGCAAACCGTTGCATTATTTATGGGTTTTTGCAATAGAAGAGCTTGAACTGAAATTTCGGTTATGCGACGTTGCAGAGCCCTCAACTTGCATACGGTTATATTGCAATATGTCTTGTCCACAACTGGGCACTCCCAGTTCCTAATTTTGACAAGTCTTTTCTAGCATAAATAGAAGTTTGTATATTACATCGACAGCTGAGTGGAATATCACCTACATATCTCAGCTGCCAGTTTCATACACGCCATATCTTAAAATTCGGTTGAAAAAAGGCAATATCTCAGAATGTTCTTCAGAAAGGCTTCAGCTAATGTCAAAATGTATTGAATTTAAACACAGATAGGGCGTTTTTGAAACAAATTCTGAAAGAGAGTGTTATTTAGGTGTTTTCTAAGAAAGAACGTTTTTGTAGCGGCAGACCAGATAGGTTGATATTCTACATAGAATTCGATATAGAGAGATATTGAAACAGTTAAATTAAAACAAACTTCACCAACATTTTTAATCAACCTGAATTGCATAAAAAGCGCAAAAAACAAAATTGATAAATATTTTTGTATATTTTTATTATTGGTTCTGCAGTTTTTGAAATAATACTTTTTCACATTTGGCCGCATTTTGAGTTCAATGCGTGTACTAAATGATTTATCAATTTACATATTCGAGTTACTGCCATCCATAATAAGATAATCTAAATCAGGTACGCATATTCATCTCTCCATCGTTAAGTCATTAGCTAGCAATCATGGTGTTAGCTATGAATGGTGTTTATCTATGAATGTTAAGATGCCCTTTAGGAAACAGATTGAAAAAATCTTTGGCGTCATGTAATGCGTTCTGTGTTGTAAGTCGTTCAAAGGTAGTAGAATACCTCATAAAAACACATTTTTTATTGAATTTCACAAATCTTTTGAAAATGTTGTTGAAGAGTTAACACCATTGTGCATTCAGCATGGACGTCAAAATTAATTAATTAATTTTTAAAGTAACTATCGTGATCTCATCCTGTATTTATCTATTTGTATCACCCGCTGAGGTTAGCCGACTGTAGGCGTCGCCATATTGAACATCCTGTCAAAATGCTGCCAAGACACTAAAAATAACCATTCACGCAGAAAGGAAATTGTTAAAATAATTTGATTAGCGCTGTTTTCACCATTTTAAGTTAGAAACATTGTGAATTCACTTAAGTGAAAAATCTTTCTATTCCTCCACTACAATACCTACCTGTTAGATAATTACTGACAGGGAGAAAGGCTGTAGCGAATGGCCAGATAATGGAGAAGGGTTCGTTTTTTGGTCGCGGTTAATAAATTGAAATACCATTAATTGCCCATTTGTGTTTCAAATCAGCTTTTCTTTTAAATGTGTATACAGAAAGTGAGACTACAAATTAATACTCATTTCTAAAATCTAGAGAAAATATGAGCAGCCAGCTAATCAAACATTTTAAAATATGTAAATAATACAATCGTTTACAAAAATGGTTGAAAAAAAACTATTGAGCAAATTATTTGAGTAATCGAACGGCGAACTAACAGGTGATCAATGCTGTTTACTATTGTCAACGTTTTTTTTCAAACATTCGCCACTTGTATGATTTCATAATAGTTAGAACGATTTTCACTATCTTCAGCTCATTTCTCGTTTTCTCCATACTTATTAAAGCTTCGTGTCTCAGTTAAGGACAAGGAAAAAGTGTTAACAACATTATAGAGTTTGGCGGTTTGCTCGACAAAATATTCATAATTATCGATTTAACCCGGGATTGGTTGTAGAACATATCGCAAAAATCTATTGTGAATACACGAAAGCCAGAAAACTGGTTAGTTATCTCAAGGCTCAATTAGGTACCTTGTAGAGATTCCTTTAATTGTTGAACCAAAATGTTTCGGGGAATAAAATTTTGTTTAGACTTTGATTTGTCACAATCGGTTTTGATAGATTTTCACAAAATATATTAAACAAAATATTTTTTAACCTGTCAGTTCGCTCTTTTCTGTAGGAATTTCGGCGTCATATTAAAAGAAATTTGAAATAAAACAAAATTAATAACGTACTTATATCCATTCCAGGAGCATGTAATGAATTGGCGCATGTATCGGGCACCTTCGGTGAATCGCCGTACCTTGACCTTTAGGGGCTTTAGTACTAGTGACTGAATGCAATTTCTGCCACTTTTACTAACTCGCAAGTGTGCTGATGATATTTTGCAGTTGCCCAGTATACTGGTGCTATTATCAATAATCAGCGCTAACAATTCTGAGTTGTTGTAACTACAAAAACATGTCCTACAGATTTGGGGGACTGCAGCCGGAACAATTGTTTTTGGCCCTCAGAACCCTTAACCCTGTGGATTATGACCAGCATTCTAGAGATCATCGAGCCGTCAATCTTATCCGGTAACCATTGAAGTCAAGTTATAATAAATTTATTTTCGAATCGAGTTGTGCTATGAAAACCGCTCTCCACTTGTCAAATACAAAGTTCCATAAGCTTTCCGAACAACTCTTTCTCGAATACCCTGAAACGCATATGTGTTGTATCTATCTTCTCCACCAAATAATTATTTAAATTCATTTCTTAGCTGTCCTACCTACGCGTATGTATATATGGTCGTAGGACTGTGGTCAGTCAGGAGCAGTAGTTGGGTCAGTCAGTAACAGATAGAATATACGATTATATGTACATACACATAAAATTATTGGAAAAACCAAAAGATTTAAATGAAAAGAATTTCGACCCGCAACCTAGAATGTAGCTGACCATCCAAGCATCAACAAAATGAAATAAAATACAAGTAAGGAAGTCTAATTTCGGGTGAAACCGAACATTACATTCCCAGCTGTACACTTGAAATGATGTTGTTGTTTGTTTTGTGTGCTTAATAGTGTTACAATACATACAATACATACTAATAATACATATGGGGTATTCCATCCCATTTCGACCAATTTTGAACCCGACCCCTTTAGAATTGGCTGAAAGTTTTCCTTCTTTTTCTAGCTGACGAAAGAAGTTTTTCAGAATTTTTTCAAATTTTTTCATCCAACTCAAAAAAAGTTATGAATTTTTAAAAAACACCGTTTTTGTTTTCAAAATGCTATAACGTTTTCAAAAATTTACCGTTTGGGATCTTTTTTTTCAAATTTGTTTTTAAATGTACTTTTCGGAAAAAATTCAAAAAATGTTTAAAGTTTTTTTTTGTAATTTTTCAGTTTTTCGAGATTTTTCGAATTTCGCCATTTTTTTTTCATAAAAAACTTCAATCAATCCTGCAATCATACCCACTAATCCCTGAGTGGGCCGATATTTTTTTTTATTTAATTGAAAAAAAAACTAAACATTTTTTTGTATTTTTTCCGAAAAGTACATTTAAAAACAAAGTTAAAAAAAAAGATCCCAAATGGTCAATTTTTGAAAAAGTTATAGCATTTTGAAAAAAACACCGTTTTTTTTTAAATTCATAACTTATTTTGAGTTGGACACTGTTTTTGTTTTCAAAATGCTATAACTTTTTCAAAAATTGACCGTTTGGGATCTTTTTTTTTAAATTTGTTTTAAATGTACTTTTCGGAAAAAATACAAAAAAATGTTTAAAGATTTTTTTTTCAATTAAATATAAAAAACAAAAACAAAATATCGGCCCCCTCCGGGGTTAGTGGGGATGATTGCAGAATTGATTGAAGTTTTTTATGAGTTATAGCGAAATTCGAAAAATCTCGAAAAACTGAGAAAATTACAAAAAAAAACTTTAAAAATTTTTTGGAATTTTTTCCGGAAAGTACATTTAAAAGCAAATTTTTTAGATCCCAAACGGTCAATTTTTGAAAAAGTTATAGCATTTTGAAAACAAAAACGGCGTTTTTTTAAAAATTCATAACTTTTTTTGAGTTGGATGAAAAAATTTGACAAAATTCTGAAAAACGTCTTTCGTAAGCTAGAAAAAGAAGGAAAACTTTCAGCCAATTCTAAAGGGGTCGGGTTCAAAATTGGTCGAAATTGGATGGAATACCCCATATACATATGGATCTGAACAAATTTTTCTTCGAGTTATGGCTCCCGAAACATAGATAATTGCTTAGTCGTAAAAGGGGCGGCGCCACGCCCATTTGTTAAAGTTTGAAGTTTTTCCTATTTATTGTTATAAATCCATGTGGTAAATGAAATACCACTAATATAAAGCTCTTTTTTGCAAAGATATGGCATATTTTATTCGTCCACGACCCTTTTAAAAATATTTTATATAAAAGTAGGCACTACCACGCCCATTTAAAATTTTTTTTTCAAGTAAGGCAACGAAGAGATAACTCACATCCAGATGTAGTTATCGGTTGAAGTAGTACTCACATATACACGCGCATGTGGCTATGCGAGAGGCTATAAACGTGTATCTCTATTTTATAGCTGGTACCGGTAGCGTATATATATAAATAGAAAATTCTAGCAGAAGAAACGTCTAGACATTTGGGCAGAGAGTATAAAAGCAGCAGAAGCTGAGTAGTTAGGTTTGATTTAAGCACGCTATCAGTTGCGAAGTTAAGTTTAATTTCGAAGTACTCTTAAAGTAGTCAAATAAAGACAATTTTGTAATACAGAATATTGGAGTATTTTATTCAACAGTTTAGCGATACGAACTTAAGCAGAAAGTTACAAATAACCGGAGTTTCACTAAGTTCGTTATAATTGGTGTCAGAAGAGGAATTGTTGAATAAATTCCGAAGATTTCGAATAAAAGCAAGGACATGGCAAACTGGAGTGAATTGAAGATCCAGCAACTGAAGAAGGAGTTGGAGAGCCGTGGATTGAATACAACCGGCAATAAACTCGAACTTCAAGAACGACTACGAGAGGCAATGGAAGCAGAAGGGATTAACGGGGAAGAGTATGTCTTACATCTTGTTGGCGACGAGACAACAACAAAAATTGAAGAGAAAACGAAACATCGCAGACAGTTACGAGCACAGACTTGAACATGATTTTGGCTGCAATATCTGCACAAACATCGACATTAACACCCAAGATGAAAGCACAGTAGGCACGCATTTCAGAAAGGTCGTCGCGAAATGGCATCCTAACTGGAATCGCAGGAGAACCGTATAACATCCAAGATTGAAGCACAAGAAACGCGTATTTCGGAAATGTCGACACAGATTACATCCAAGATGGAAACTCATCTGGAAGAACAGAAAACATATATGGCATTCCAATTGGAATCACAGGAGGCACGTATATCCAAAATGTCGGCAGAAATTTCAGCGTAGATATCATCTCAGATCTCTACACAACTTGAAGAGCAGGAAGTCCGTATATCATCTAAGCTTGAAGCGCGCATGGAAGAGAAACTAACCCAGTTTCATGAAGGTGTCAGTGGCCGAAAGGAAAAAATCGAGGCCGAGGTAGAAGCTTTGAGAGCTCGTATACAGGATTTGCAAATAAATCGCCCAACATTTTCAGCGAGTAATCCAAAGGTAAAGACACCATCCTTTGACGGTCCTGTTCCTTTCCAGGTCCTTTAGCTACAGTTTGAGAATACGTCAGCAGTGAACAACTGGAATGCGGAAGATAAAGTTGCTACACTGTTCGCGGCATTGAAAGGGCCTGCAGCGGAAATCTTACAGACGATTCCAGAGTACGAACGGTTATGAAGCATTGATGGCCGCTGTCGAGAGACGTTATGGAAGCGAGCATAGAAAACAGATATACCAAATTGGGTTGCAAAACCATTGCCAAAAAGCGAATGAGGCATTACAGGAGTTTGCTTCGGATGATGAAAGGTTGGCTCATATGGCAAACGCAGAAGGAGAGAGTAAAGCCATTACCTGAAGCAAGGTTGCGTACGGTCACTGGCGAGTATAACCGAGTCCAGCGAGAAGTGATATGTGAAGTCTTAATTGGAAAGGTCGCGGTTCTACACAAATTCGTTGTGGCAGAGATTGTTGATGAAGTCATATTGCGAGTGGACTTCTTAGTTGACCATGACATCAGGATCGATATGCTGGGAAGGATTATGCGCTATAAGGACCAGGATGTACCACTCAACTTCAGTTTGGAGAAAGGGTTCAGCAGTAAGCGAGTGCTGGTGGAGGCGATTGGACAAAGGCCACCAAAGTCAAAGGCGGTAGATCGGGCAAAGGTTGATGGATCGAATAGGCCAAATAAAGCGAAATCAAAGATACCTGCGAGAGAAACACTGGCAGTGACAAAACCAAATGTACACACTAAAACGAAGGAAAGAATTTCCCAGAAAGTTTCAAGCCAGGGCGCACTACTCTTGTGAAACGTCGGAACGATATTGGTTATGCGAAGCCAATCCGTCAAGCGCAAGCTGTACGAAGTAGTTCATTGGCCAAACAAAAGAGTATGAGGGAACGAACCAGGGTAATGAGTAGTAGGATGCAACCCAGGTACGACAAGAACAATCATTCGGAGGGTTTGGTGCTGCTATACAACCCTCATCAATGGAAAGGTGTTCCATCCAAAGTTTGGTGCAGTTGGGAAGGCCCGCACAAAGTTGTGAAGAGGATTAGTGATGCCATCTACAGCATACAAACCATTGGCAAACCAATAAATAGAATGGTAGTTCATTTGGAGAGGCTAGCAGCGGTTAGATCGAGAGATATCTCTGATCGGGTCGATCAGGCTTAGGTGGAGTCAGTGTGACGAATATTGGCATCACTTATTGTCTCACATCCCTAAGGTTATTAAATAAACAACAGAAACATTAAGCAAGCTACATAAACATATTAATCATCATTTACGCACATACACACAAGGCAACGAAGAGATAACTCACATACAGATGTAGTCATCGGTTGAAGTAGTACTCACATATACGCGCGCATATGGCTATGCGAGAGGCTATAAACGTGTATCTGTAGTTTATAGCTGGTAGCGTATAGCTGGTAACCAAGTAGAAAATTCTAGCAGAATAAACGTCTAGACATTTGGGCAGAGAGTATAAAAGCAGCACAAGCTGAGTAGTCAGTAATCAGTTTGATTTAAGCACGCTATCAGTTGCGAAGTGAAGTTTAATTGCGAAGCACTCTTAAAGTAGTCGAATAAAGACCACTTTGTAATACAGAATATTGGAGTGTATTATTCAACAGTTTAGCGATACGAACGTAAGCAGAAAGTTACAAATAAGCGGAGTTTCACTAAATTCGTTACAATTATAAAAAGTGGGCGTGGTTATCATCCGATTTCGCTCAGTTTCATTACCAATCTATTGTAGATCCAAGTAAGCTCGTGTTCCAAATTTGGTGAAGATATCTTAATATTTACCCAAGTTATCGTGTTAACGGACGAACGGACGGACGGACAGACTAACGGATGGACGGACATGGGTCAATCAAATTTTTTTTCGATACTGATGATTTTTATATATGGAAGTCTATATCTATCTATCTCAATTCCTTTATACCTGTACAACCAACCGTTATCCAATCAAAGTTATAATACCCTGTGTACAAATACAGCAGGGTATAGTAAATGTAATACCCAGACTAACAGTAAAATTAGGTGGAATTTTTATTTCATATCACCCCTTGCGCAGTTTCCTCAATTTACATTCCTATGTATATATAGAGATACCCACATGCACTTGTTTATGAATCTGATTTGAAAGGAATCTGCAAGAATACAACATGTATGTACACACATATGTTAGGATATGCTTATATGCACATTTGGGTATTTATATTACAGCTTTTAACGCGTTCAAGGACAATTAAAAATTTTAAGGAGCGGCAATAAGAGACAGGCAGTCGTTTTTGAAACTAGTCACTAGTTCCACTAGAATTTTGTTACGTTTAAAATGGATTGCTTCAAACTTTATTTTAGGAAATTTTTTTCCAAAGTTTTCAATTAAGTTAACATTGACCTTAAATAACTTTTGAATCATCAGACTTCGCAAAAATGTTGACAATGACATGTAAAATTTACCAATTAGATGTTTATACAAACCCAAAATCAAACAAAATTTGTCCATACAACGTGCATCTAAACACACATAAATATATGTATGAATACATACATGTGCATGCTCACATGTACAAACCATCCATGAGCGTAGATAAGCAGAATTTTTTTTATTTTACTATTCGAAACTATTCGAATAGTACGCACTATTCGAATAATAGAAAGAAATTCGAATAAATGGAAACGAATAAAAAGTTCGAATAAAATTATTCGAATTACGAATACATGACGAATAAAAGAGTTTATTATTCGAATAATTTGTATTCGATAGTCCCAACCCTACTATCTAGTCTCATACTCTATCTCTTTCTATAACCGGTTGCAGATAGCTGACCGTATGCGTCGCCATATCAACTCCTTGTAAAAACGCTAAAAAGTTGCCATCTAGAATCTTTAAGCAGTTTACGGATAAGACATCACACTTGTTTTGTACGCAGTGGTTGGATTTACCTTATACATATTTTCAGAACAATTTTGAGGAAAAAAATTTAAAATTGGGTTACTGCTCTCAGAACCGTCACGGGCTGTCTTCTTATGTCCCCAGAACACCATCTACATAATGAGGCGAGAATACTCCCCATCAGGGAGAGAAATGAAATGCTAGCCAAAAAGTTCCTATTGAATACCCAGAAACCTGGGCATCCCAACAGACATCTGATTGCTGAGCCAACACCGCCTAGGGGCTGAGGGAGTCATCTCCGTAAGCATTCTGAGGAAATACGGCACCTGAGAACTCCGCCGTATGAAGCAAAAAAACACAAGCAGGTCCTCATTGAACTCCACAGACAGGCGTCGGACCTTTATGTCAGGAATTGCCCGGTGAACCCAGTACTCAAAGAACAGTACCCAAAACTTGCGGAAGAGGAACGCATACTCCGCAGGGTGAAAACGCGAGTCACTCTAGCTCAACTTCGTTGTGGATACTGTAACAGTCTAAACTTTTACTATACAGAATCAACCCCGACATACAAAATGTTTGCCCGCTTGCAATGTGTCCCCACATCATACCAACCATTCTTTAATTGAAATGTGGAACCAACGCCTCTAACACCCCTTTCATTATGGTCCCCCCTGTTGAACAGCAAGTTCCTTGGACTCCCGTTAGAGGATATTGATGACAATTTGTGATCGGTCGCACCTATTATGTGGGGCGAAGCACTGCTACAACAACAACAACAAGGAAAAAATTTGCTCGATGACAACGTCCAGAAACAGACCTTTTTCTACTAATTTAGTATATATTCCCTATTGGGCATCACATTTAAATTTCTGCAGACCAATGATTATTAAAATAGCATCAATAAACATCAACCAGTGGATGAAAATTTTTGATTGAAATTTGACTGAATGATAAATTTGCATATTCAATCATTTAATACATCCATGTGATTCTACTCCTTTGGTCACGGACTACTTCCGCCTGAAAAATATTACAGGTATCTGGCAACTTGTAGGATCTGTTCTGTTTATTTCCGTATCAGCACAGTATACCGCAGACTCTGCATCGCCTCGTTTGCCATTTGAGCTTGCGCCAACCTTCCACCTCTATTGAATTACCGTAACAAAGTGTAAGAATTGTTGATAATATCCATATCCATGTTTGCCATTTTTATTAATACTTCAATTTTGTTTATTCATTTCAAATATAAATTAATTAGGAATCTAATATTTGAAAATTTATTTTCACGACGGCACGTAAAATATTGCGCCCATACCCAAAAGGTGCGAAAGGTGTAGTGAGCAGGGGGAAATAAAATATATCTACCCATTTCCTTGCCATTGAAGGGGTATCTATCCACCAGTAAGTCGTGCTGCAAAAACAAAATTATAATTAAATTAAATTATAGTACTTAATGAATAATCGAAATAAGATATGTTAGAAACCATAGTTGGGCACAGTGCTGCAGTAAATTTAAAATACACTAAAGCTAAAATTAGTGAGAGTATAAGCCGTCTCGAAATCTCGGGTACCCAATCTAAATAAGTTTCACTATTCAAAATGCAGCTAGATCTTATGCGTGTGCCTCTTGCTTGTACCCCAATGGTCGATGAAAACTGGTAGCACGAGCCACAAGAGTAACCTGTATACAGGTTTCACTCACCTAATCGCGGGAACTGCCCTTTTAGGGAGTTTCACGGTGGCTGTGATTTTCTCATAGGCGACGAGAGTTTACTTTTGATTTCGATATTGGGGTTGCTCCACACGGGGAAATCAGTATCGATTTCTATGCTTTTCTAAATTGAGATTTCTGTGTAGATCAGCGAAAAGGTTATTCACATCCCTAAATTGTGTTGCATCGAGCGGGCGGCTATTATTAGTCGATAAGTCGTTAATTATAAGAGTGGAGTTAGAGACTAAATATGGGTGCTCACTCTTCTTTTTTGTGATGTTTTTATCTCCTCCCACGCGTTGTAGTTGCATTCGCACTCTAGGTGAACCATATTTTGCGTACTTATTCGTCCACCCGCCTCTTGTACTCGCAGGGTTGAAACTCCGCATTATGACCCATACTGCAGTATGTAAGGATAAATGCCTCCTCCTTTGTCCGTTCGAAGCCATAACTGCGAGGTTGTCAGCAGGACCGTTAGGCAGAATAATCATGTACTGTCTTCTTACCAATATTTTAGCGTTTATCCAGCTATCGATTTTGAATAACTCAACTCAAAAGAGTTATGAATTTTTAAAAAAACACCGTTTTTGTTTTCAAAATGCTATAACTTTTTCAAAAATGACCGTTTGGGATCTTTTTTTTTAATTTGTTTTTCAATGTACTTTTCGAAAAAATACAAAAAATTTTTTTAGTTTTTTTTAATTTTTCAGTTTTTCGAGATTTTTCGAATTTCGCTATTGTTTTTCTCATAAAAAAACTTCAATAAATTCTGCAATCATCGCCACTAATCCCGGAGTGGGCCGATTTTTTTTATATTTTTTTTTATTTAATTGATTTCAAAAATAAAAATTTTTTTTATCAATTTTATTTATATAACAAAAAAATGTAAGAAAATGATTTTTAAGTATCTGTTCTTTATATATTATGGTAATCTACGATTAAAATAACCAGGATTAATGACTGACACAGTAAACATGTAAGTTTTCTAAAAATAATGTAACAAAAAAAAAGAGAAAAGAATACTTAAAAATCATTTTCTTACATTTTTTTGTTATATAAATAAAATTGATAAAAAAAATTTTATTTTGAAAATCAATTAAATAAAAAAAAATACAAAAAAAATCGGCCCACTCCGGGATTAGTGGGGATGATTGCAGAATTGATTGAAGTTTTTTATGAGAAAAAAATGGCGAAATTCGAAAGAACTCGAAAAACTGAAAAATTAAAAAAAACAAAGCTTTAAAAATTTTTTGGATTTTTTCCGAAAAGTACATTTAAAAACAAATTAGATCCCAACCGGTAAATTTTTGAAAAAGTTATAGCATTTTGAAAACAAAAACGGTGTTTTTGTTGAAAATTCATAACTTTTTTTAAGTTGGATGAAAAAGTTTGAAAAAATTCTGGAAAAAACGTCTTTCGTAAGCTAGAAAAAGAAGAAAAACGTTCAGCCAATTCTAAAGAGGGTCGGGTCAAAATTGGTCGAAATGGGATGGAATACCCCATATACAATGCAATGTATGGAAGTTTTCTAAGGGGGTCGGCCCTCGGCGGTGATTTGACAAACGCTCCGAGAGTATTTCTCCCATGAAAAGTTGCTTAGTTGCCGTTTGGAGTTATCGTAAAACATTTGTAGGAAAAATTAAAAGGAGCACGATGCAAACTGGAACTCTCTTCGGAGGTATATCGCACTTTGCATTTATTTTCTTAGTGAATCAAACAAAATGGGCTATGCCAACTATGATTATCGGAAACTCATATGCAACGACTTACATCATAAGGACATGTGTGATAATATTGCTATACTTCGCCAATCCCATAGTGTTGTATGCCAATGCCGCCCAATAATTATGTCGTTTATTATAAATAATATTACGAATAAATGCACAGCAATCGACTTCAACATCAACCAGAGCTTTGCCCGTTTCAACACCTCGTTTCCTTAATATGCCACGCAGCTGACCAAATTAAAAAGAGAAAAATATACTACTATTAGAATCATCTATATCTATCTCTCGTTTTGAGTATACCGTTGCATTATTTATGGGTTTTTGCAATAGAATAGATTGCACTGAAATTTCGGTTATGCCACGTTGCACCGCCCTCATCTTGCATTTGGTTATATTGCAATATGTCTTGTCCACAACTCGGCACTCGAAGTTCGTAATTTTGACAAGTCTTTCCTAACATAAATAGAAGTTTGTATATTATATCGACAGCTGAGTGGAATATCACCTACATATCTCAGCTGCCAGTTTCACATCACGCCATATCTTAAAATTCGGTTGAAAAAAGGTAATATCTCAGAATGTTCTTCAGAAAGGCTTCAGCTAATGTCAAAATATATTGAATTTAAACACAGATAGGGCGTTTTTGAAACAAATTCTGAAAGAGAGTTTTATTTAAGTGTTTTCTAAGAAAGAACGTTTTTTTAGCGGCAGACCAGATAGGTTGATATTCTACAGAGAATTCCATATAGAAAGATATTAAAACAGTTAAATTAAAACAAACTTCACCAACATTTTTAATCAACCCGAATTGCATAAAAAGCGCAAAAAACAAAATTGATAAATATTTTTGTATATTTTTATTATTGATTCTGCAGTTTTTGAAATAATACTTTTTCACAATTGGCCGCATTTTGAGTTCAATGCGTACTAAATGATTTTCAATTTACATATAAGAGTTACTGCCACCCACATAAGATAATCTAAATCAGGCACACATAATCATCTCTCCATCGTTAAGTCATTAGCTAGTAATCGTTAGTAATAATATTTCAATTTTTCTGGTGTTAGCGCAGTGGTGTAGTGAGGGGGGACAAGGGGGTCATCTTGCCCCTGGTGCTACTCACAGGGGGAACCAAATGGTCCGCAAAGCAGAAGTTCCTGGATAATTTGTATTTTTATTATAACTGATTTCTGGAAAAAATTGTCTATACTAACAAGTAAGGAAGGCTAAGTTCGGGTGTAACCGAACATTGCATACTCAGCTGAGAGCTTAGCTGCGTTGGTTTCGTAGGGCTTTGTAGATGGGTTATAAGTGGTTTTTAATTCCATATCACATACGTTTGGGAAATATCGACCAAATCGTAGACCAAGGGTGACGTTTTTTGGAACGATTTTCCTTCATCCTTTGTCAAATAAAGGAAAATCACCATGTACGAAAATGAACCTAGGGGAACCCTGGAATGTGTTTGTATGATATGGGTATCAAATGAAAAGTATTAAAGAATATTTTAAAAGGGAGTGGGCCTTAGTTCTATAGGTGGACGCCTTTTCGAGATATCGCCATAAAGGTGGACCAGGGGTCACTCTATAATGTGTTTGTATGATATGGGTATCAAATGAAAGGTGCTAATGAGTATTTTAAAAGGGATCGGGCCCTTAGTTCTATAGGTGAATGCCTTTTCGAGATATCGTGATAAACGTGGAACAGGGGTGACTCTAGAATGTGTTTGTATGATATGGGTATCAAATGAAAGGTGTTAATGAGTATTTTAAAAGGGATTGGGCCTTAGTTCTATAGGTGAATGCCTTTTCGAGATATCGTGATAAACGTGAACAGGGGTGACTCTAGAATGTGCTTGTACGATATGGGTATCAAATTCAAGGTATTAGTAAGGGTTTCTAAAAGGGAGTGACCCTTAGTTGTATATGTGAAGGCGTTTTCCAGATATCGACCAAAATGGGTACCAGGGTGACCCAGAACATCATCTGCCGGGGACCGCTAATTTATTTATATATGTAATACCACTAAGAGTATTCCTGTCCTGATTCGCCCTGCAGAATTTTTCTTCTTCTACTTAATATGGTAGGTGTCAGACCCATTTTACAAAGTTTTTTCTAAAGTTATATTTTGCGTCAAAAAACCAATCCAACCACCATGTATCATCCCTGTTTTCGTATTTGGTATAGAACTATGGCATTCTTTTGATTTTTGAAATTTTATCGAAATATCGAAAAAGTGGGCGTGATCATAGTCGAAGTTCGCCCATTTTTAATACCAAGATAAAGTGTATTCAGATAAGACGTGAACTAAGTTTTGTAAAGATATATCGATTTTTGCTCAAGTTATCGTCTTAACGGCCGAGCGGAAGGACAGACGGTCGACTGTGTATAAAAACTGGGCGCGGCTTCAACCGATTTCACCCATTTTTACTGAAAATAGTTATCGTCATAGAAGTTATGCCCTTACCAAATTTCACAAGGATTGGTAAATTTTTGTTCGATTATGGCATTAAAAGTATTCTTGACAAATTAAATAAAAAATGGCATAGCCACGCCATTTTTGAAATTTCTTTTATTTTTGTATTTTGTTGCAACGTATCATTACTGGAGTTGAATGTTGACATTATTTACTTATATAATAAAAAGATATTAATTTTTTTGTTAAATTTGACTTAAAAAAAACTTTTTTTAAAGTGGACGTGGTCGTTCTCCGATTTTGCTAATTTTTATTAAGCATACATATAGTAATAGGAGTAACATTCCTGCCAAATTTCATCATGATTTCTTCGACGACTGCCAAATTACAGCTTGCAAATTTTTTAAATTACCTTCCTTTAAAAGTGGGCGGTGCCACGCCCATTGTCAAAAATTTTACTAATTTTCTATTCTGCGCCATAAGGTCAACCGACCTACTAAGTTTTATCGCTTTATCCGTCTTTGGTAATGAATTATCGCACTTTTTCGGTTTTTCGAAAGTGGGCATGGTTATAATCCGATTTCGTTCATTTTAAATAACGATCTGAGACGAGTGTCCAGGAACTTACATACCAAATTTCATTAAGATACCTCAAAATTTACTCAAGTTATCGTGTTAACGGGCAGACGGACGGACGGACTGGCTAAATGAATTTCTTTTTTCGCCCAGATCATTTTGATATATAATCTATATCTATCTCGATTAGTTTATGCCGTTACGGATTACCGTTATGCGAACAAAATTAATATACTCTGTGAGCTCTGCTCAGCTGAGTATAAAAAATACATGCATATATCAGAACACTTGCGACAGATTGCGGAATAATTGAAAGCATATATCTTTTTTTCTCATGTTCAACGTTACGATCGGAATTATAAAAAAATGCTTTAACAAAAACCGTAAGTCATGAATCTGAAAACACGATGTAGCGCCAGAATGTGAAATTTCTCGCGTTATGAAAAAGTGTTCTCGATCGTCTCCAACAAGACAAAAAGTGCATGACTTACACGACTAAATGACCTTAATTATACTCAGTTAAGCAGAGCTCACAGAGTATATTAACTTTGATTGGATAACGGTTGGTTGTACAGGTATTAAGGAATCGAGATAGATATAGACTTCCATATATCAAAATCATCAGGATCGAAAAAAAATTTGATTGAGCCATGTCCGTCTGTCCGTCCGTTAACACGATAACTTGACTGAGGTATCTTGATGAAATTTGGTACGTATATTCCTGAGCACTCATCTCAGATCGCTGTTTAAAATAACGAAATCGGACTACAACCACGCCCACTTTTTCGATATCGAAAATTCGAAAAACCGAGAAAGTGCGATAATTCATTACCAAAGACGGATAAAGCGATGAAACTTGGTAGGTGCGTTGATCTTATGCCGCAAAATAGAAAATTACAAAAATTTTGGGTAATGGGGCGTGGCACCGCCCACTTTTAAAAGAAGGTAATTTAAAAGTTTTGCAAGCTGTAATTTGGCAGTCGTTGAAGATATCATGATGAAATTTGGTAGGCACGTTACTCCTATTACTATATGTGTGCTAAATAAAATTAGCGAAATCGAATAACGAACACGCCCACTTATTTTTTTAAGTAAAATTTTAACAAAAAATTAATATCTTTACAGTATTAAAGTAAATTATGTCAACATTCGACTCCAGTAATGATATGGTGCAACAAAATACAAAGATAAAAGAAAATTTCAAAATGGGCGTAACTCCGCCCTTTTTCATTAAATTCGTCTAGAATACTTTTAATGCCATAAGTCGAACAAAAATTTACCAATCCTTGTGAAATTTGGTAGGGACATAGATTCTATGACGGTAACTGTTTTTTGTGAAAACGGGCGAAATCGGTTGAAGCCACGCCCAGCTTTTATACACAGTCGACCGTCTGTCCTTCCGCTCGGCCGTTAACACGATAACTTGCCCAAAAAACGATATATCTTAACTAAACTTCGTTCACGTACTTATCTGAAGTCACTTTATCTTGGTATAGAAAATGGCCGAAATCCGATTATGACCACGCCCACTTTTTCGATATCGAAAATTACGAAAAATGAAAAAATGCATAATTCTGTACCAAATATGAAAAAAGAGATGAAACATGGTAATTGGATTGGTTTATTGACGCAAAACATTACTCTAGAAAGAACTTTGTAAAATGGGTGGGACACCTATCATATTAAGTAAAAGAAAATGAAAAAGTTCTGCAGGGCGAAATCAAAAGCCCTTGGAATTTTGGCAGGAATACTGATCGTGGTATGACATATATAAATAAATTAGCGGTACCCGACAGAAGATGTTCTGGGTCACCCTGGTCCACATTTTGGTCGATATCTGGAAAACGCCTTCACATATACAACTACCACCACTCCCTTTTAAAACCCTCATATTAACCCCTTTCGTTTGATACGCATATCGTACAAACATATTCTAGAGTCACCCCTGGTCCACCTTTATGGCCAGGCATGCTTAACCAACGAACCGATATCATTTCGTTACGATAATTAACGTTAATAAACGAAACAAAGTCATTTCGTTTCGTTTATTAACGTTAAGAACGTCAAAGTAACGAAATGATTTTGTTTCGTTTTCTGCCATATCAAAACGAAAACAAATCGTTTATGTTGATTATAATTTCAAACTATGCTGGCAAAGCTGATTGATGGCGGAGTCATAAAGGTGAAAGCATTAGCCAAGCTGATTGCAACTTTTCTCATGAATTTTGACAGTACGAACAATTCTCAGAGTATTTTTGACATTACCACCAACGAATTACACAAACAAATTACATGGAGTTTGTGTGTGTATGTCCGCTCGCTGTTACCACCTTACGGCTTTACCATGGCTATAGCATTGCCAGCACAATTAAACATAAAGTATCACGTTTTTGTTAGCGTTTTTAATGTTAACGAAAGCTTTTCGCTTTTCGTTTCGGTTAAAAACGAGATACAATTTATCTTGATAATTTCTTTATCGATAATATTTCAAAGTGTTTCAACGGAAACGGTGGAAATTTTTTGATAAACGATTAGCTTAACGTAAGGTGCATCCTGTTTATGGCAATATCTCGAAAAGGTGACCACCTATAGATCTAAGGCCCACTCCCTTTTAAAAAGACTTATTAACACCTTTCATTTAATACCCATATCGTACAAACAAAGTCTAGGGTCACCCCTGGTCTACCTTTATGGCGATATCTCGAAACGGCGTCCACCTATAGAACTATGGCCCCTCCCTCATAAAATACTCTTTAATGCCTTTAATTTGATACACATGTCATACAAACACATTCCAGGGTTACCCTCGGTTCATTTTGCTACATGGTTATTTTCCCTTATGTTGTCAACATAGCTCTCAACTGAGTATGTAATGTTCGGTTGCACCCGAACTTAACCTTCCTTACTTGTTTTATATTTAGATTTCTCTTAGAAGTTGGAAATTTGATAAACAAGGACTATAACGACTTAGAAAAAAATTTGTAAGAACTTGGGGTTGATATGCGATATCGAAATATGTGTCTGCAAAATATTACTTCGCAGTAGAAAAGAAATTGAACCTAAAGCTCGGTTAGAATTATTTACTTTTATAATCTAGTATGCAGAAGATGTTTTTCCAAACTTGACTATCTCAGTATTAATTGCTAGTTGCGAACGTTCATTCATCAAATTAAAACTGATTTAGACATATTTACGATAAACGATGGGGCAAAGTCGCCTAAGTGACCTAACATTATTAAGTGTGGAAAAAGAAAAATTTGAAATGATAAATTTGATGATATCATTGATATATTTGCTTCCTTAAAGTCAAGCAAAATTTGCACACAGATATTATTTTTACTAATGTATTATAATCATATTGAAGTATTTATTTGGGTCTACTTATGGATGACATCTCAGCCCATGATAAAAATATAGGAAGGGAAAAACCATTCTCTCTTCTAGGCGGTCATAATTATTTTTTGGGTTTTAAAAAAATTAAAAATCCCTCTCAAAAACTTGTGGAAATGCAAAACCAAACGATAAAAACAAAAATTTAGCATATTTGACTTTGACAAATGCCGATAAAAAATAAAAATAAATAGATACTCTCCCCGGGCGCAAGAAAACCTCACTAAGCTACTGTGTTAGCGTTAACTTTATCTGTGAATGTTAAGATGCCCTTTAGGAAACATTTGATGGTTGAAAAAATCGTGCGTCATATAATGCGTTCTGTGGTGTAAGTCGTTCAAGGAAGTAGAATACCTCATAAAAACATATTTTAATTAAATTTCACAAATCTTTTGAAAATGTGTTAAAGAGTAAAAACCATTGTGGATATGTGATACTCAGCTTGACGTCTATGCTGACAAATAGAAGGGATCAATGATTAAAGTGACTATCGTGATCTCATCCTGCATTTATCTATTTGTATCACCCGCTGAGCATAGCCGACTGTAGGCGTCGCTATATTGAACATCTGTCAAATGCTGCCAAAAAACTAAAAAGTAACATATTGAAAAACTGTCAGGCAGTGACGGATAAGATATCAACTTGATTCAGTATATATTTGTTTTTTCACAAATTAGTGAACAACGCTGAACCGTCCAATTTGAATCGAAAATTTATCAAAATTTAAAATATCGGCGGCCTCCGTGGTGTGATGGTAGCGTGCTCCGCCTATCACACCGTATGCCCTGGGTTCAACTCCCTGGCAAAGCAACATCAAAATTTTAGAAATAAGATTTTTCAATTAGAAGAAAATTTTTCTAAGCGGGGTCGCCCTCGGCAGTGACTGGCAAGCGCTCCGGTGTATTTCTGCCATGAAAGCTCTCAGTGAAAACTCATCTGCCTTGCAGACGCCGTTCGGAGTCAGCATAAAAACATGTAGGTCCCGTCCGGCAATTTGTAGGGAAAATCAAGAGGAGCACGACGCAAATTGGAAGAGAAGCTCGGCCTTAGATCTCTCGGAGGTTATCGCGCCTTACATTTATTTTTTATTTAAAAAGGAAATGGTTAAAATAATTTTGATTTTAGGGCTTTATTCCCTATTTAAGTTAAAACCATTGTGAATTCATATAAGTGAAAAATCTTTCTATTCCTCGATTACCATATAATTGCTGACAGTTGGAACGGGCTGTCGCGATGGCCAGATAATAGAAGAAGGGTTTGTTTTTGCTCGCGGTTAATAAATGGAAATGCCATGAATTGCCCATTTGTGTTTCAAATCAGCTTTTCTTTTAAATGTGTATACAGAAAGTGAGACTACAAATTAATGCACATTTCTAAAATTTAGAGAGAATATGAGCAGCCAGCTAATCAAACATTTTAAATTATGTAAATAATACAATCGTTTACAAAAATGGTTGAAAAAAACTATTGAGCAAATTATTTGAGTAATCGAACAGCGAACTAACAGGTGATTCATGCTGTTTACATTGGTTAGAACCATTTTCACTATGTTCGGCTCGTTTTTTCGTTTTCTCTCCATACTTATTGAAGCTTCGTGCCTCAATTAAGTACAAGGAAAAAAATTTTAACAACAATAGATTTTGGGGCATTGCTCCACAAAATATTCACAATTATCGATTTAACCGGGATTGGTTGTAGAACATATCGCAAAAATCTATTTTGAATACACGAAAGCTGGAAAACGGCTAACTTTTTTAAAATGTTTTCCTTGCACTTAACTGACAGTCGATGCTTCAGCTGGCGTGGACAAAACGAGAACTTTGATAACTAATAGATAACTTGCTGACTAAAGGTGACGAAAAATCGGCCTTCAAAGAAACTTTTTTTGATCTGCTGCTGCCAAACGAATAGCAACTGAACTGAAAAGCGCCATGTAGATAGGGTCCATCGCAAAAAAAGTGGTTAGTTATTTCAAGGCTCAATTAGCTGCCGTGTAGAGATTCCTTAATTGTTGAACCAAAATGTTTCAGGGAATACAATTTTGTTTAGACTTTGATTGACACAATCGGTTTCGATAGATTTTCACAAAATACATATATATTAAACAAAAACGGAATTTGGCGTCAAATTAAAACAAATTGAAATACAACGAAATGAATAACGTATTTATATCCATTCCAGGAGCACGCAATGAATTGGCGCATGCATCGAGCTCAGCAAAGTAGAACGGCAAGTCTCATATCATAATCTTCGGTGATTCACCGGACCTTGACCTTTAGCGCTTTAGTACTAGTGACTGAATGCAATTTCTGCCACTTTACTAACTGGCAAGTATAATAATAATAATAATAATAATAATAATAATCAAGAGTCACATAAGGCATGCAACTTTTTCCTTTACTCCTCGTAGTTCAGCCGAAAAGTTAAACCTTGGATTAGCAAGGAATTAGTAAATAAGATACGCTTAAAAAATAAGCTTGGGAATAAGTGCAGCAAACGCCCGTTCAATACAAAACTTCGAAGCCGATATAAGAAGTTATGTAAGGAATTGAGAAAGGAAGTTCCCTGGAGCGTGATAGCTATTACCGTAAAGAGTTAAGGTCCTCGTATGGCAACCCAAAAAAAGAATGGAGTGTCATCAATAGACTTCTGAATCGTAAGTGTAAAATAACTGATACTTCTATTGCTTTATGTAATGATGTCGAGAGTTTTTCTAACCCCACAGCAGTGGCAAATATTTTTAATAATCACTTTGTATCAGTCGAGCAAAGTCAAGCTTCAACATCTTTATCCGAATTTTCAACGTTGAGATCTGTTTTGTCTAATTCAGACAACAGTTTTTTCTTTGAGCCTATTACCGGCCTTGAAGTTTTGAAGGCCATTAATGCATTAAATAACTCCAGTTCATGTGGGCCTGACGGAATCTCCAATCAAGTTTTAAAACGTGCGTCATTAAATTTAATTGATATATTAACTCATCTTTTTAATAGAGTATTTGTCTGTCTGTCTGACGATTTGAAATGTGCTACTGTTATTCCATGAAGCAAAACAGATGTAAACAATTACATACGATTCTCACTTCCTGCAATTTCAAAAGTTTTGAGAAACTTGCCAAATGTAGAATTCTTTCATTTCATAAGAACTTTTCAGCCCAATGCAATTTGGATTCAGATGTGGGCGGTCAACAGAAGATGCTCTGTTAGAATTTTACACCTTTATATACAGCGAATTAGACAACAAAAAGAACTGTGCTGGATTGTTTGTAGATATCACGAAAGCTTTCGATATGGTAGATCACCAAATACTATTAGACAAACTGTATTCCGCGGGCTTCCGTGGCTTTATATATAGTTGGGTTAAATCTTCATTGTCAGGAACAGTGCAGAAAGTGAAGGTTGGAAGCAGTTCAAGTAATCCTGTTATGATTAACTTAGGAGTACCTCAGTGATCTGTTTTAGGTCCGTTACTATTTTTGGTCTACTTGAACTCAATTTTTTCACTGCCTTTCTCTGGAAAGTTACCGCCTTCGCAGATAACCTGCTATTGCCTATGGTTCATCGAACCATCTGGATTTTGTAGCAGGCATCAATAATGACGTACATTTGCTAAGTTGTGGTTTGCTTCACATAAGCTTACTGTCAGCAAAAAAACGCAGATGATGTACTTCAACCTACATCCAAAATGACACCTGATATTGGAATTGTGTTCCATGCCACTGATTGTAAGCGTTTTGCACTCAATAGTTATCGTGTTCTGATACAATTTTCAATGCGGAAATAAACTGCTGCGATGCGTGTTTCACAATCGAAAAAGTAATACCTGGGTGTTTCTTTTGACCAAAATCTAAGCTGGTCTACGCATATTTCTAGTTTGAAGTCGTACATGCGATCTACTGTTCGTTATTTTTATAGTCTAAGAAAGATTTGCTCAAACGCACGGCTCAAAAGTATTTACTATGCCTTGGTGCACTCTAAGCTCCAATATGGCATCAGCTGCTGGGGAGGTGCATCTTTCACTAAATTACAGCAACTTCTAACTATACAAAAATGCGTCATAAGAAAAATATGTAATCGTAATCGATTTCACAGCTCCATGGAGTTATTCAGACACCTGAAAATACTTCCTGTTAAGCATTTGTACTATTTCAAAAGTCTAAATATATTTGTTTGTTCGCTCTGGTTATTTACATAGCCTACATTCGGATAATTATAACCTGAGGACGAACTCACACGGACTTGTTGTTGTTCCCACTTATCGTACTACATATTTCAATAATTTCTTTACTATTGTCTCATATAAGGTTTTCAATGCGTTGCCCGTGTCTATACGTGTCATTAGGAACTTACGTGAATTTTTACGGAATGTTAAGTCGCTTCTCTTACAACTATCACACAACGATATCAAAAATTTGCTGAACCCTAGCACCTAGTACTTTAAATGCAGTTGTTATTCTTAAATTTAACTTTTAAGTTGTTATTCTTAATCGTCATAACTTTTTTTTATTCACCCACACACTTGTGATTATAAATGTAAGTCGCGATAACCTCCGAAGAGATCTAAGGCGAGCTTCTCTTCCAATTTGCGTCGTGCTCCTCTTGATTTTTCCTACAAATTGCCGGACGGGACCTACATGTTTTATGCCGACTCCGAACGGCATCTGCAAGGCAGATGAGTTTTCACTGAGAGCTTTTCATGGCAGAAATACATCGGAGCGCTGCCAGACACTGCCGAGGGGCGACCCCGGTGTGATAGGCGGAGCACGCTACCATCACACCACGGTGGTCCGAATCACTTTTGTGATTCCATAATTTAATTTGAGATGGCATTCAATACTAAAATACTGTTTTAAAGAATGCCTTACTTTTTCTTGCATTATAATGTTATCTGTTAGCTTAATATACTTATTTGTAACATACATACTTGTGAATTTTGGAAGGAAAATGAAATGAATAAAATTAATCTAATTAATCTTAATAATCAGTGCAACAATTCCTGCAAAAACATGCCCTGAAGATTTAGGGGACTGCAGCCGCAACAATTGTTTTTGGCCCTTACAACCTTTAACCCTGTGGATTATGACCAGCATTCTAGAGGTCATCGAGCTGTCAATCTTATCCAGTAACCTTTGAACTCAAGTTATAATAAATTTATTTTCGAATCGAGTAGTGCTATGAAAACCGCTCTCCACTTTAAAAACGCAGAGGTCAATAAGATTTTCGAACAACTCTCTCTCGAATAGTCTAAAACGCATATATGTAGTATCTATCTTCTCCACCGAATATATTAAATTCATAATTCATCAATTTCTAATCTGACCAAAGTGGTAGTAGTTGGCAAGAGTGTCCACATGTCACAGTTCTTGCATAAATTATTATCGCTGATAGCTCTAGTTCTCTACGAGAAGAAGTCCATAGAATCTATATTAATAAAATTTGCGGCTTTAGCAAAGATATATAGTAGCCCACAAAGTGCTGATGCACCTTTTTACAATTTTTGAAGTAAAAATTCCTACGAAAACAACATATTTCAGTTGTCACTTCGATTTTACCTTGTTGGATTCAGACGTCAAAATAACAAATAGAACCGATCATTTGATTTTACAGTGGCTATCTAGTCTCATACTCTATCTCTTTCTATAACCCGGTTGCAGATAGCTGACCGTATGCGTCGCCACATCAACATCCTGTAAAAACGCTAAAAAGTAGCCATCTAGAATGTTCAAGCAGTTTACGAATAAGACATTACACTTATTTTGTACACAATGGCATGATTTACCTTATATTTTCAGAACAATTTTGAAGGAAAAAATTTGCCGATGAAAAAATTCAGGAGAGACTTTTTTCTTACTAGTTTAGTTTAAATTCCCTATGGGCTCATGGTGTTGCGCTCACTACTACCATCACATTTAAATTACTGCAGACCGATGAGCATTAAATAGCATCAATAAACATCAACCAGTGGATGAAAATTTTTGATTGAGATTTGAATGAATGATAAATTTGCATATCCAACCAATTATACATCCATGTCATTCCACTCCTTTGGTCACGGACTACTTCCGCCTGAAAATATTACAGGTATTTGGCAACTTGTAGGATCTGGTTCTGTTTATTTTCCGTATCAGACACAGTATACCGCAGACTCTGCATCGCCTCGTTTTGCCATTTGAGCTTGCGCCAACCTTCCACCTCTATTGAATACTGTAACAAAGTGTAAGAATTGTTGATAATATCCATATCCATGTTTGCCATTTTTATTAATACTTCAATTTTGTTTATTCATTTCAAATATAAATTAATTAGGAATCTAATATTTGAAAATTTATTTTCACGACGGCACGTAAAATATTGCGCCCATACCAAAAGGTGAGTAAGGTGTAGTGAGCAGGGGGAAATAAAATATATCTACTACTCATATGCGACGAGAGTTCACTTTTGATTTCGATTTTTCGTTGTGGGGGAAAAGCAGTATCGATTTCTAAGCTTTTCTAAGTTGAGTTTTCTGTGAAGATCAGCGAAAAGGGTACGAGCATTCACATCCCTAAATTGCATTACATCCAGTGGGCGGCTATTATTGGTTGATAACAATCGTTATTATAAGAGTGGAGTTAGAGACTTAATATAGCATTTTCAGGTCAAATGAAACTTTTTTCAAGTCCAACGAAACTTTTTTCATTTCAAATGAAACTTTTTTCAAGTCAAATGAAACTTTTTCATTTAAAATGAAACTATTTTCAAGTCAAGTGAAACTTTTTTCAAGTCAAATGAAACCATACTACCAAGGTAGTTGTCAATCTATTTATATCGTACTTTATAACGCTATTTATCAAATTTTTCTTTAAGACGACAACTATTTCTAATTTACCACAATGAAGGCAAAATTTTTGCCCAAATTTTCTTTGTGAATTTAAGCTGCCGTTAAGGTCGGCTTAGTTTAACCTTGCCTTTTGATCGTTTCAAATTTTTATACTCAGTTGAGCAGAGCTCACAGAGTATATTAACTTTGATTGGATAACGGTTGGTTGTGCAGGTATAAAGGAATCGAGATAGATATAGACTTCCATATATCAAAATCATCAAGATCGAAAAAAAATTTGATTGAGCCATGTCCGTCCGTCCGGCCGTCCGTTAACACGATAACTTGAGTAAATTTTGAGGTATCTTGATGAAATTTGGTATGAAGGTTCCTGAGCACACATCTCAGATCGTTATTTAAAATGAACTATATCGGACTATAGCCACGCCTACTTTTTCGATATCGAAAATTTCGAAAAACCGAAAAAGTGCGATAATTCATTACCAAAGACGGATAAAGCGATGCAACTTGGTAGGTGAGTTGAACTTATGACGCAGAATAGCAAATTAGTCAAATTTTGGACAATGAGCGTGGCACCGCCCACTTTTAAAAGATGGTAATTTAAAATTTTGCAAGCTGTAATTTGGCAGTCGTTGAAGATATCATGATGAAATTTGGCAGGAACGTTACTCCTATTGTATGCTTAATAAAAATTAGCAAAATCGGAGAACGACCACGCCCACTTTAAAAAAAATTTTTTTTTAAGTCAAATTTTAACAACAAATTTAATGTCTTTACAGTATATAAGTAAATTATGTCAACATTCAACTCCAGTAATGATATGGTGCAACAAAATGCAAAAATAAAGAAAATTTCAAAATGGGCGTGGCTCCGCCCTTTTTCATTTAATTTGTCTAGGCCACTTTTAATGCCATAAGTCGAACAAACATTTACCAATCTTTGTGAAATTTGGTAGGGGCTTAGATTCTGGGATGATAACTTATTTCTGTGAAAAAGGGCGAAATCGGTTGAAGCCACACCTATCCCTATCTCTCAAGTTAGATCAAACTACACACGGGGTGCAAAACAAATTCAAAATCGGTTCAGTTGTTGACACATGTTGTGACACGTGTTTTTTATATATTAAGATGTTTGATGCTATTTTAACTCTTTTTTTTATTTAACCCTTTCATTTCTCGACGTTCTGAACTATGCAAGTCATTTTTAGTGAGTAGCCCAACAGCTATATTCTAAGAACTTGTTCGCAAAATCCCGTCCTTCCCTATCAGTTCTCTGATTTCAACGATATGTACATCTGAAATATGTTTAGAATTGCAAGTCTCTAGCTTGGCTTGTAGCTACATAAAAGCCGATCTCAGGATTCCAGGTTATCAATTTTCTAATTGTTTCGACCACTTCTACTCCACCTAGCGGACCTTTTGTTGCAATGTCTCGGAATTCCGAGCTATGTGTGAAGTTACAAGTTTATGGTCAATTCACCTCTTTAGTACGATTTCATTAATATATTGATCGGTGAGCCCGCCACCCAACCGAAACTTTTATAGATAGTATTTCACTATGTTAGGCCTCTGAAATACGTTTAAAATTTTGAACATCTAGCTTTCTCACTAGATGTTTGTAATAATCCCGATCCATTCGCCACATAGCGAAATTTTGTATCACCCTTTGTTGCATTACTTCAGCACTCTGTATAATTGGGCTTCAAGTTAGTAGCCCAATGGGAAGTTTCTTGGAACTTAAACTCAAGATTCTCCCATTTGGTACTTACTTACTTAATTGGCGCTTAACCGTTTAAAACGGTTGTAGCCGTCCACCAAGGCGCGCCAGTCGCTTCTTTTCCATAGGCGGGTTCCAATAGAAACACTTTCGTGGCCGGAGCGCCATCTTTCATTAAATCTTTCGAAGAGCTTTTCTCTCGAACACAGCCAGAGCCGCTTCATCTGATGCTGTCATGATTCATGATTCTGCACCATATAGCAGGACGGGTACGATAAGTGACTTGTAGAGTATGATTTTCGTTTGTCGAGAAAGGACTTTCATTTTCAATTGCGTACCTAGTCCAAAGTAGCATTTATTGGCAAGAGTGGCCCCTTTTTGTACGCAATGTTTAAATATCTCGCCCCGTTACCTATCGGAATTTTTCTCCTTATTTAATGTATTGTCATCGGTGTAGTATAAGGTTTGTTGTGACAGTGGAAGGATCTCAAAAATTCGATCGCATGCTTCGATCCGTATACAATACAAGGCGCGATAACATCAGAAGATATTTTTGGCCTAGCTCTCTTTAAGTTTGCGTCGTGCTCCTTTTAATTTTTCCTACAAATTGGCGTCTACATGTTAACGTCGACTCCGAACGGCAAGGCACATGAGTTTCACTGAGAAGCTTTTAATGGCAAAAATACACTCGGAGTGCTTGTCAAATTAATGGCGAGAAGCGACCCCACTTAGAATAAATGTTTTTTAATTGAAAAAATTTGTTTGGTAGGCGGCTAATTTTCGTAAATATCTAGACCCGTGCACCATCTAACGGAAATTTCGTCTCCTTTTGTTGCATTGTCACGGTATTGTGCCCTAAACCAATCGCAAGACTCCACATACTTTTAAGAGGTTTGTAAAGATTCCTAAACATCTCGATCTCTGCCCCATCTAGAAGAATTTTTATCCTAAGTTTTTAATTTTAATAAGCGTTTAAGCTATATTCAAAGTTCACATTCCCTAGCTCGCCGAAAAGTACGAATTTCCAAATTCGACAGTTTTTCCCCTCATATAGGTTATTTTTTCCTCCTTCGTTATCGATGTTCTACCAGCTATGCGCGTTGCAAAAGTGGCCGATTAAAAATAGTCTAGTTAGAACAATATATATTTATAATGACTAATACATGCTTAATGGGATTATAATAACAATGATTTTAAAATTATATTACATATTTAACAAATTTTTTTATCGCACACTTCGTACTTAATTGACAATTACGAAAATATATATATTTAAAAATAACAAGTAAGGAAGTTTAAGTCCGGGTGAAACCGAACATTACATACCCAGCTGTACACTTGAAATGCTGTTGTAGTTTATTTTGTGTGCTTAATAGTGTTTCAAGGCTGCGCCATAATACATATACATATGGTTCTACTCTGAACTAATTTTTCTTCGAGTTATGGCTCCCGAAACATAGAAAATTGCTTAGTCATAAAAGGAGCGGTGCCACGCCCATTTTTTAAAATTTGAAGCTTTTCCTATTTATTATTATAAATCCACTTGGGAAATGAAATACCATTAATATAAAGCTCTTTTTTGCAAAAATATATCTTATTTATTCGTCCACGAGCCTTTAAAAAATCGTTTATATAAAAGTGGTCGTGGTTTCGTTAATTTTTCTTCACAGAATTGCTTATAGTAAAGGCAAACTCTCTGCCGAATTTTGTTACGATTGGTTTAACGATTTTTGATTTATGATTAATAATATTGGTAAAATTCATTTTATCACAAGTGGGCGGTGCCACGCCCATTTTAAAATTTTTTTATCAAGAGTCTCAATGCCAGTCCACACGTCAAATTTCAGCATTCTAGGTGAATTATTCACTAATTATTAAATAATCAGTTTTTTTTTGTTTTCCAAAATGTTATATAGTTATACAAAAATTGGGCGTGGTTATCATCCGATTTCGCTCATTTTTCATACCAATCTATTCTGGGTCCAGATACGCTCGCGTACCAAGATATCTCAATATTTATTCAAAGTTACCATTTTAATGGACAGACGGACGGACGGACATGACTCAATCAACTTTTTTTTCGGTACTGGTTTTTTGATATATGGAAGTCTATATCTATCTCGATTCCTTTATACCTGTGGAACCAACCGTTACCCAATCAAAGTTATAATACCCTGAGTACAAGTACAGCTGGGTATAAAAAGTTTTAATGCTCCCCTTAATTAGATCGTTTAAAACTAGACTATTTGGTTTTTGTTTTTTTTTATTGGTTTCGACAAAAAAAATTTTGTTTGAAAAAGCCACAAAAAAAATCGCAAAATGATTGTTTTCTCACTTAACTTACTACTTAATTTTCCTTCCAATTGTGAGCTAACAAAAAGGGGGCTGACCTTGGACTAACAAACCACTGTTTAAAAACACTATTTTGAATTTTTTTTATTTTGTGGGCTTTCCAAGTAAACATTTTTTCTACGATAATTTTTTTTCCAAGTGTGGGCTAAAAAGATGAGCTATCCTGGACTAACCTTGGACAAAGGAACCACATAGTTCTTATTTAAAACAAAAAACGTATTATGGCCAGCCAAGTATATAATAATACCAACTATATTAGCCCAGTGAACCCTTGAACACAAAATGAAATATATGGAAATTAATCCTACTGGCAAGAGGGCGACGATATATCTGTGGCCTCCCGGATTAATCGAAAAAGTCACTTATAAATGCTTTCGAGAAAACCAGTCTTAAAGTTTGAAAGTACCAGTGCTACAAACCGGTTCAAACCGAATGGTTTCGGATCGGTTCAAAATAAAAATTCCCCTTAAAACTTTAAAAGTACACAGCTCATATAAGTTCAGGTATAATACTTTGCTAGTCTTAATTGAGGGGATGTGTGGAATAACGGTATAACCCTAGAATCAACCTTTTGAGAAAAGTGAAAAAAGCCTAACAGTGCAGGTAAAAATAAATTTATAATAATCTTACTTGGTAGGATTTTAGATAGTATGATTCTTTGTTAAGAAAAAGTAACAAATTTTATATATACATAATTTTTATTAGAAAATGGATGATTTCTAGGTTATACCGTTATTCCATAAATCGAATATAAAATATTTTGATTGAGATACTTTATTAAAAAAAAAGTAGATACATTAATAACCATTGTTAAATACATTATATTCTATTATTTAGATGTCCTTATAACTATTTGTTATTTCCGTTTGTTATTTTTAGCAATTTTTTTTATTACTTTTATCATTTTTAAACTTTTTTGGTTTGCTAAAATGAGCATTTGTGGCCATAAATTAAAACAGGGTATATTTGTTATTCCCGACGCGTTTCGGCCACAAAATACTCATTTAGCAAACCAAATATTATAAATTGGCCCAAACAACATAATAAACTTTTTTATTTTTAACAATGGAGTTCTCTGTCTGCTTAGTCGTTTTTGAAACCACTTCAGTTCTTTTATTTTTCAGTTCTTTCTGATCTACGACATTGAATATATTTTCATATCATTTCGATGCTTCACTACTGCAAAATTTTATTAGAGAGTTATACCGTTTTTCCATAAATGAAGTTAATATCTTTATTAAATATCACTATTATTTTCTAAGATTAATATGGTATGTGTATCGACTTATATCATTATTCCACACATCCCTTCAATTATACCCAGCTGTACTCTTACACAGGGTATTACAACCTTGATTGGATAACGGTTTGGTTTGTACAGGTATAAAGAAATCGAGGTAGATATAGACTTCCATATATTAAAATCATCATTACATGTGATTGAGTCATGTCCATCCGTCCTTCCGTCCGTTTGTCCGTTAACACGATAACTTGAGTAAGTATTGAGATATCTTCACCAAATTTGGTACACGAGCTTTATCTGGAGCCAGAATAGATTGACATTGAAAATCAGCGAAATCGGATTATAACCACGCTCACTTTTTGTATAACTATATAACATTTTGGAAAACACAACAACCTGATTATTTAGTAATAATTCACCTGGAATGTTGAAATTTGACGTATGGACTAATATGGAGACTCTGATAAAAATTTGAAAAAAAAATGTTTAAAATGGGCGTGGCACCGCCCACTTGTGATAAAATCAATTTTACAAAACATTATTAATCTTAAATCAAAAATCGTTAAACCTATCGTAACAAAATTCGGCAGATATTGCCTTTAGTATAAAGAATTTTTGAAGAAAATTATAGGTTAAGGACCGACGCCCCACTTTTATATAAAAGATTGTTAAAAAGGTCGTGGATAATAAAATAAAACATATCTTTGCAAAAAAAGAGCTTTATGTCAATGGTATTTCATTTCCCAAGTGGATTTATAACATAAATAGGATAAAATCAAATTTAATTTACTAAAGCAATTTTCTATGTTTCAAGAGCCATAACTCGAAGAAAAAATAGTTCAGAATAGAACCACATGTATATGTATTATTGCGCAGACTTGTAACACTATTACATACAAAACAAACAACAACAGCATTTCAAGTGTACAGCTGGGTATGTAATGTTCGGTTTCACCCGAACTTAGACTTCCCTTACTTGTTTTTCATTCGAATTTGCTCAAAGAAAAATATGATTCTTTTGTATAAAGTAAAATGCTTGGAGTTTCCAAAACATCGCAAGTTTTTGTGAATTTTGCGTATAATAAAGTGCATAGTGACAGATTGTAAGACACTTTTTATGATATTGTAACGAATTTACTGCAAATCCTCTTATTTGCAACCTTCTGCTAAGTTCGAATCACTAAACTGTTGAATAAATAACTCCAATATTTAATATTGCAAAATGGCCTTTATTCAAGTACTTCACAATAAATAACTCTACTATTCCCCGGCAGATAGCGTGCTTAATCGAAACTACTTGTAGCGCCTCTATTATCGTTGCCTTTTATACTCTCTGATTTCCTCGTTCGCATCTTCTAGGCGTTTACATTTCCAGAATCTACTAATTGGCCAACAGCTATCAAATTTCTCAGCTGTAACTAAAAAATGCCCGATTTTATAGCTTCTCTCATTGCATACTTTCGGGAGTATATCAGATATATGCATGGTTGTTGTCCGCTACGTGTACGTACATAAGTATGTGTAGACATAATGATTGATTCGTTTATGTAGATACATGTGACTGTCGGCTTTATTGTTGTGTGACTTCATTTACTTTAGCATCAGACTAGGGATGTGAGTATCACTTAGCATCACTCATATTCGTCACACTGCCCTCCACCTAAGTCTGATCGTCTCCATCAGACAAATCTCTCGATTTAAACGCTGCCAGCCTTCCAAATGAACCACTTTCATTTTGCGTCGTGGTTTGCCAACGGTTTGTATGGGGTTACACTACATCATTGATCCGTTTTACAACTTTGTATGGGCCCTTCCCAATTACACTGCAGTTTCGGGGACAAACCTTTTTTTCGTGTGTGGGTTGTATAACAGCACTAAATCGCCTTCCTGAAACCCTACCGAATTAATTGCTTTATTGTACCTCGCTTTCATCTTGTCACTAATATTCTTTGATCGTTGCCTTACCAGATCGTGTATCTCTCTCAGCTCTTCTTCCAAGACGCCAGTGGATTTCTTGAAATTTCTCTCCGCATAGGCATCTATCCCATACCTCAAATCAGCTGGCGGTCGAAGGTCATTGCCAAAAATTACCTTTGCGGGAGTTTGGCCCGTTGTCTCATGTACTGCCGATCGGTAGGGCATCAAGAATAATGATATGTGTATATCCCATTCCTTACGATACTTGTCTACTACTTTCCTTAAATGCTCCTCCAATGTTCTATTGAAACGTTCCACCATACCATCGGACTGAGGATGCAATGCAGTTGTCCGTGTTTTCCGGATGCCCAACTTCTTGCACATTTCTTGGAACACAGCCGATTCAAAATTCCTGCCTTGGTCAGAATGTAACTTCATTGGTACCCCATACCTTGCAACCCAATCGTTTGTAACGACTTCTGCTACTGCTTCTGCTTCTTGGTTTGGGATTGGGTATACCTCTGGCCATTTACTGAAATAATCATAACCACCAGTACGTATCTTTTTTCCGCGGTTGCTAGTAGGAAAATGGGACCTGCGACATCCATGGCGATCCTTTCAAATTGTGCACCTGAAATATACTGCTTCATCTGGCCATGACTTCGTGTTTTGCGCCCTTTCGCTCTGTTGCAAACCTCGCAGTTGGCAATAGACTGGTGACCGACTGACGGCAACCAACCCAATAGAATCTCACTTAATTTTCTCGAGCGTCTTCGTGATTCGAAGATGACCTCCACTTGGACCATTATGCAGATCGCTGAGCACGTCAGGAATCCTCTTTCTGGGAACAACTATCAGTTTCTTCTTGCTTTTACCATCCTCACTCTCCCATACTCGATGAAGGCAACCGGATATCAATTCTAAACTGTTCCACTGTGCCCATAGGACTTCGCAATGGGACTCTCTGCTGACATCTCTTCTCTGTTTGGTCTTTCGTTTCGTTCGAGCCCTTGCATAACATGTGACAGATCTGTATCTTCTAGCTGACACTTCCTAAGCTATTCATTGTCCCATTCATCTGTACATATTATAGTCATAGCCGGACATCTATAATGTCTTCTTTAGCCTCGGCCTTTGAACAGTGCTTGCATTCTAAACTACATGGTCTTCGTGACATTGCTCAGCATTTCCATGGGTACTACCTTTTCGATGCTCCAATGGAAAAGTCTTAGCTTTGTAGTCGCTCGATCCATCGTGCCAATTGGCCTTCCGCATTACGGAACTGCAGAAGCCATTTCAACGCTGCGTGAACTGTCCTGACACGGAATCGCTAGCCGTAGAGGCATTTGTGAAATGTTTAATGCACTCTACCCAATGCCAATAGCTCTCTCCGCGTAACGCGGTAGTGCCCTCTCTTGTTTTCCAATCGAACGGCTGTAGTATGCAACTACCTTCTCCTGTCCATCGACCAGTTGTGATAAAACGCCTCCTATATCATATCCACTGCATCTGTATACAGAATAATGTTGCTCCTGGAATCGGATATGCTAACATTGGGGCAGTGCATAACCGCTCTTTCAATGTTTGGAAAGCCACTTTAACAAGCTTTATTTTTTCTTGTAAGCTCATGGAGGCTATGGGCTACGCTGGTAAATTTGGTACAAATCGGCGTTAATATGTGCACAGCCCAAGGAAGCTTCTCAATTCATGTAGGTTCTGTGGTATTGGCCAATCCTTTACAGCCACTATCTTTTCGTTCGCAGTGCAGATGCCCTCTGTCGTTACCTTGTGACCCAAATAATTTACTTCCTTTTTAAACAGCGCGCACTTTTTAGGACTTAACTTCAGACCACCGCCAGCTATTCTCTAGAAACTTCCTCTAAATGTTTAAGATGTTTTCATGTGTTCAGTTTGTTAAATGCTGATTCTTGTTGTTCTCCCCATACGAATTTTGTATTCTTGCGTAGTAACTTACGTAACGGTTCGGATATGATGGAATATCCGGCGACAAACTTGCGAAAATAGCCGCTAAGACCTAAGAACTTTGCGTACTTCGGTGACGTTTCGTGGTGGCGGAAAGTTGGCGATTGCATTTGTCTTAGGATGTAGTTGATGTCCTAAGAATGTGATGGTTTGTTTGAACATTCACACTTATTGACGTTTAGTGTGAGTCCACATGACCGTAACACTTGAAGTGTTCGGGAAAGTTTATCGTACATTTCTTCGAAAGAGTTGCTGCCAATCAGGATGTCGTCCATGTAGTGAAGCATGTCGCCTTTCTTCACTCGTCTTTATATTTCGGCCACGACTCGATTAAAAACTGCTGGTTCGTTCTTAAGCCCAAACGGCATACGTTTGAACTCGTACAATCCGTCGGTGGTAATAAATGCGGTGAATTTTTGACTATCGGGTGCCATTGCGATTTGGTGGTAGCCACTATTCAGATCGAGCGACGAAAAATAACGAAAACGTTTGGCTTCTTGCAGCCTTTCTTCGATATTTGGGACCGGAAAGTTCTCCTTTTTCGTTAACTTGTTGATGCGTCCGTAATCGATACATAATCGATCACTTCCATTTTTCTTTTTCACGAGTACGACTGGGCTAGCATACTCGGATGTGGATTTCGTGATGATGTCATGTTCTAATAGCTCGTCGATCATACTATTGACGATGCCTCTTTTCGGCTCTGGAATGCGATATGGAGGTTGGGATACAATCTGACCGTTCTCCAATTCGATGCTCGCTTGGACCACATCGGTTCTGCCGATGCCGCTTAACCCGTTAGAGAAAACATCTTCATAACTCGTCAAAAGATTTTGTTTAACTTGCTCAGTTGGAACTCTGAAATTAGACAAAAGTTTGACAATTTTACATTCGGATATTACCAAATCTGCTGTAGCTCGTTTATTCCCGAAAAGAGTTCGACCATCCTCAATCTTCATTGTAGCGTTGGCGTTGACAATGACGTCTTGTCCTAAAAGTACTTCTCTGCAGTAGCTCGTCGTCAGCGATGTAAACTTCAGCTTTTATGACAGCTGTATCGATGATTATGTCTATGACCTTAGACTCGTGGAGCATTCGTGTTCCTCCACAAATACCTTTTACTTGCATGCAACACTTTTTACGTTTTGCATTTATACGATTTGCCACTGAGTTACGTATGATACTGCACTGGCTACCAGGATCGATAAAAGCGATATACGGAAGCGCTTGTATGTGAAATTATTTTGTGGAAACATCCATCGAGATTATTTGCCCCAAGTCGTCTTGTAGCTGCCGTCGTTTTATCGCAATTTCCTCCATTTGGATGTACTTTGTTGCACGTTGTACAGCGATGACGTTTCTGTGGTAGTGGACATTTGTTTGAGAAATGCCCCTGGTTCGTTGCAGTTGTAGCATTTCAGCTGCGGTTTCGTCTCGTTGCCTTTCTCTACAGCGTACAATTTTGTTTTTGCTTCGTCTCGTTTGATTACTTGATTTGCATGCGGCTCACTAGCCTCGCCACGATTAATGAAATAATCCTCGATTGCATCGCGCATGTGCTTCATCGTTGCAAACTTCATTGCTGCTATACTGTGCTGGAGCTCACGGTGTTTCAAACCGACCTAGCGTATCTGATGACTGCTGCTTCACTAAGCTTGTACCGAATACCTAGTGCTGATATACGGAAACAATATTCCTTCACGGTTTCTTTTGGTCGTCGTGTCGCATTAGCCATAGCAAAGTGAATTTCCGCTTCGTCTTTCACTGAGCCAAACTCGCATTGCAAAGCGTTGGCAAAATCGTTCCAAGCTGTGTGCATTGTGGGTGATGCATCGAACCACATACGTACGGCACCTTTTAATCGGGTGTATACAGCCAATAACAAAATTCTTTCATCCCATCGATAGGCCTCTACAACTTTATTGACCCTATCTATAAATTGCTCTACGGTTATGCTTGCGTTGTTTGTCGGATCAAATTCCGGCAGGGTATGCGAAATTTCTTTGACCGATGCTTGCCTCATATTTCTGTTTGAAAAATTTGTATTTCCTTGATTTCGTAGTGTTGCGCCAACATTAACTGACACTGCTTGTCAACGTCTTCTAGAACAATCTCGTCGTTTCTATTACGTTCGTTTGCATTTTCGTCGCCTGCTACCGAGCTGTCTTTTTCTGCGCGCTGCTCTGCTACCTTTGACGTGTTTTCACTAGCGTTGGCGTTCTGCGTTTGCAAAAACTGCGCCATCATTTCACGAAGTTGCTTCATTTCTTGCTGTAGCTGGGATATCGTTAACATTTGAGATGATTCTTCCTGAACATTCCCGTCCTGTATGTCACTTCATCGGATTCCTCGTGTGCAGCGAGACGCTGTATTAATTGATCCCTTGTACCCGTCGTTGCCAAATCTCGTTCGCGTAGCAATTTCTTCAATTGCTCTACTTTAAGTCGTTTATTTTCACCATTTCTATGTATAAACCAATGATTTTTCGTTGTTACGTTGCAAATTCGTTTTCGTTCGTTTTGACGTTGCTGAGCGATGCTTGCTAGCCGTTGTATCGTTGCCTACTTGCTTGTAGTCGTTTTCGTTGTAAATCGTTGCCGCTGCGCTGCTGCTGAGCGATTTCGGTTTAAGTCCACTGCTTTACGTTATTAAGTCAAAAATTTTTGAATATAAAGATATTGCATGCGCGAACTTCGGTGGAAGGCAGCGGAGCGTAACAAAATTCTAGTAGGTCACTTTCACCACACCAAAAACTTTAACACAATTTTTAACATAATTTAAGCACATAAATACACTGATTGGAGTTTTGAGTGAGTAAAAGTTAAAATTCTGAACACATTAGCTGAATAAAATGTGTACAAATAATTATTAAATAACAAATACAGACAGTGGTAGTTTAATAAATTCTGGTGTGGTAAGTGGTGAATGTGACCTACTAGAATTTTGTGAAGCTTGCCTCACACGATTTTTCGTCTATGCAATGTCTCAATATTATATCGTTTCTGATTAAGTGGTACTTATTCGTCGTTCCGTCACTGCTGCGTCGCAGTTACTATGCGCAGTCGCTGCACATTTCGTATTTCGTTGCAAGAAAATAAAGGTGACTTGCCGTTTTGCATGTACTCACATGCGCTGCCACAAAATCACACGCTTTTGATTTTGTTATTCGAAGCAAGTGGATTCTGATCCCACTCTGAAACTGTAGGCACACAATTGTCTGTGCGATATATAAGATTAATTTTATTGATTAAATTTTTCAAATTTGTATGAATATTTATATAAGTTTAATAAAAATAAAAGAAAAGTATTGAAGGCGTGGTGTATGACACGGTCGTTATCCAAGTATTATCTCTCTTCTTCTTCTTCTCTCGTTTATGTATCCAGCTGTTTGACAGTTGGGGTAGCGTTGCCAGTTGGTGTGGTATTGGCAAAGTTGCCGTCGCTCACAATTGTTTGACCTTCTTCCAATTTGTGATATAGAGATTATGGGGCATTCAATTGAGGGAGCCAGTTGTCGCCCCTTGCGGCTGACTCGCTTTAATTTATCGATTGAGTGGACTTGGAGATTTGCTCATCTCCTTCAGCTCTGCGTTTACAGCCACCCACATTGTTGGAGCTATTGGGACCGGTGCTGCAATGTCGTGCAATATGACCTGGGTTGCCGCACTTGAAACATTAATAACTCCGGCATTTTTCTGTTGTGATCCCTTCAGTGCTTCCAAAATAGTGTCTACCCAATCTGGTCTTTCCACTTCCACACGATGAGCTTTGTATGCTGGTTTACTCAATAGTGAGGCAGTTTCCTGAGTAAATGCATGTGATACCGTTTCTGCAAATGTTGGGTTTGGGTTTGCGTATGTGGCTCGCCAGTTTATAAAGCTCTGAATTTTTACCCTTTCGGTGTATTCCACGGGTGCGTCGGCATTCGCCAAATGTGCAAGCCTTTCGACGCAAACTCCTGCAAAGTCTCATTAGCTTTTGGTAGCGGTTTTGCAACTCTATTTGGTGTATCTGCTTCCTGTGTTCGCTTCCGTATCGCCTCTCTAGAGTGCTCATCAATGTTTCGTAGTTGTTCCGCTCTCCCTCAGGAATAATCTGTAGGATTTCAGCAGCAGATCCTTTCAATGCCACGAATAGTGCAGCAACTTTATCTTCAGCACTCCAGTTGTTCACTGCTGCGGTCTTCTCAAACTGAATCTTAAACACCCGGAAAGGAAGAGAACCGTCAAAGCATGGTGTTTTTACCTTTGGATTACTCGCTGAAACAGCTGGGCGATTTAGTTGTAACTGCTCCATACGACCCTCCAAATCATCGACTTATGCCTGAAATTGAGCGATTTTTGCATCCTGCGCTTCCAGCTTTGATGTTACCCTTGCTTCCTGTGCTTCTCACTGCGAAGACATTTGTGCCACCTGCAATGATAAGCGCTCCTCTTGTTCTTCCATCTTGGATGTTATGCGTGTCTCCTGCGATTTCAGTTGGGATGCCATATATGTCTTCTGTTCTTCCAGTTGAGATTCCATCTTGGATGTAATCTGTGTCGAAATTGTGAAATACGCGTTTCTTGTGCTGCAATCTTTGACGTTATGCGGTTCTCCTGCAATTCCATATATGTCTTCTATTCTGCCAGTTGAGATGACACTGTCGATGTTTGAGCAGATATTCCAGCTAAAGTCATGTTTGTGCTCGTAACTGTCTGCGATGTTTCACTTTTCTCTTCAATTTTTGTTGTCTCCTCGCCATCAAGAGGAAAGACATATTCTTCCACGTTAGTTTCCTCTAGTTCCATTGCCTTTCGTAGTCGTGCCTGAAGTTCGAGTTTATTGCCGGTTGTATTCAATCCACGGCTCTCCAACTCCTTCTTCAGTTGCTGGATCTTCAAAAGTGTAAAAAAATTTACGTAATACAGACAATAACAAATTTATAAAACAAAAGCGGTATACGGAAAAACCAATAAAATGATCATTGTTTCAATGAGTTTATAGCAATTAGAGCGTGCGTGATGCCCCATTTAGAGCATAATTATACTTAAACTGGTCAATAGAAAAAAACATGATATGTTTACGCAAGTTCCGTGATGGAACATAAAGTTCAAAGACTCCAAAAGCATGGGACAATCGATATTGCCATTAATAATATCGTAAATAAATATTATGGATGAGATAACCCTTCTAATATCGAACGTATGCATATTTATTAGCCTACACTTTGAGGCATTTGATCTTTTATCAGATAAACGGTGTTTCATAAATATTTTTTGTACACGTTCAATCCTTTTGTTATGTACCTTATAATAGGGACTCTATCTTATGGAACCATGTTTCAGCCATTGTACAATAAGGAATATGCCTTGAAGATTATAAAATTTAGATGCTCAGAAAATGTAAACGATGAATCGAATACAATACCCATATCTCGAATTTTATTCACCATATCACTCACTGACGTAGTACGTTGAAATCAACTTATTATTTAATTTGGAATACGTTACGCAATAACACTCCAAGCAATGCAAGTATGTTTTACAGCACCGCACCGGCGCACGGTGGGGTATTTGATCAATTTAGCTGACCAAATTAAAACAACAGTTATTTCTGTTCAAAAAGTGGTTGCGTCACTTCACTGTTATGAAAGGAAATATTTGACAGTAAATTCACGGTGTTCCGCGCAGAATTACTATGGATCGGAACCCCAGTTTCGCATGGACCTGGGGTCATTTTTTTGGCATTATATGAGATATGTAAATATGGATATCAAGGGAAAAGGATTTTTCTCCGCATTTCTATTGACATTTTTAATAAGGGTTGTCACTTAGGGTTGCGACCTCACCTTCTTATTTATTCTTCTTTGTATTTCTTTGTATATCCACTACCAACTCGGAAACGGCTTCACCGATTTGAATCAGATTTGGTACATCGATACATTTTAAGCCTTTTCACATAGGTGTTGCCACTGAGGATGTGTTCCTTTTACCAATAAGGGTATCAGTCGCTTACAAAATTTATCACCACTCAAAAAATCGCGGGTATGCGCAGCCGTTTTTGTTAGTAGACTTTGAAACAAATACAGGCTTATGTATTGCCAAAAACTTACTGACATGATATGCCATGAAAAAAAGATATATCTTTTCGTTTGCAAGGTTTTTAAAAAATTTGATATTGAAAAGTACTAGTATTACAAGCAGGATAAATCAGTTAAAATATGCGGTATAAAAAATCTAATATATGAATTAACAGGTAAAGGTGTCTAAGTTCGGGTGTAAACGAACATTATATACTCAGCGTGAGCTTCATTTATACATTTTATTTCAGATAAATTACTTATCTACATAACACGTGGCACCGCCCGATTAAAAAAATATCTCCTCATTTCCTCTTAAAAAAAAATTGATAAGTGAAATATCATTGCTTCAAAACTGTTTTTTTGCTAAGTTATAGCTTATTATTCTAGTCTACGACTCTTTTAAACTTGTTTAATATCTAAGCTGCCGTGGTCTTTAACCGATCCCGTCCATTTTTGCTAAAATATTGTCTGCTATAAGGAAAATATGTGTACCCAATTTTGTTACTATATGTTCATTTTTCAATTGGCTCCCGAAACATAGAAAATTGCGTAGACAAAAAATGGGCGGTGCCACGCCCACTTTTCAAAATTTGAAGTTTTTCCTATTTACTGTTATAAATACACTTAGGAAATGCGTTACCATTGACATAAAGCTCTTTTTTGCAAAGATATAGCTTATTTTATTCGTCCCAACCCTTTTAAAAATCTTTTATATACAAGTGGGCGTGTTCCTCTCTGCCGAATTTTGTTACGATAGGTTTAACGATTTTTGATTTATGATTAATAATATTTGTAAAATTGATTTTATCAAACGTCTCAATAACAGTCCACACGTCAAATTTCAACATTCTAGGTGTATTATTTATTAAATAATCAGTTTTTTGTGTTTTCCAATATGTTATATATATTGTGACTAATATTAGCAACACTAAGAGATACTACCATCTCTAAGCCGATACTAAGCAGTGACTTGTATGCACATAAACAAATCAATCATTATGTCTACACATATGTCAAACAGCGGAGATAAACGCACAAACACATGCATTTATCTGAGATACTCCCAAAAGTAGGCAATCATCGGTGGAAGTATCACTCATATATACACGCGCTGATGGCTATGCGAGAAGCTATAATCGTGCATCTGTAGTTATAGCTGGTGAGTTTATAGCTGGTAAACAAGTAGTAAATTCTAGAAACGCATAGAAATATGCAAGCGAGGAAAACGAAGAGTATAAAAGCAGCGCCAGCTGAGGCAATCAGTTTGATTTAAGCAAGCTATTGGTAGTGAAGTATCAGTGTTATTGTGAAGTACTTTAATAAAGGCCATTTTGCATTATTGAAATTGGAGTTATTTATTCAACAGTTTAGCGATACGAACGTTAGTAGAAGGTTGCAAATAAGCGGAATTTCACTAAATTCGTTACAATATATAAAGTGGCCGTGGTTATCCTCCGATTTGGCTCATTTTCAATACCAATCTATTCTGCGTCCAGATAAGGTCGTGTACCAAATTTGGTGAAAATATCTCAATGTTTACTCAAGTTATTGTGTTAACGGGCGGACGGACGGACGGACGGACATGGCTCAATCAAATTTTTTTTCGATACTGATGATTTTGATATATGGAAGTCTATATCTATCTCGATTCCTTCATACCTGTACAACCAACCGTTATCCAATCAAAGTTAATATACTCTGTGTGCAAAGCACTCTGAGTATAAAAACACATTTACCTGTCCTAAAAGAAAATGTAACAAGATTTGATTAAGGCTAAACAAGTGAACAAGTATTTAGGTTAGAAGGGTATATTGCTTATTAATCCAAAAATATATCGAACTGCACACAATTTTTATACAAATTTAGATTTGCGCGGTTAGCTCCGTTGCCGTTGCAGATGGGTTTTGGTGTATGTATACTATTCAGTGAACATCTAGGAACGTCAGGGAGTATATTTAAAAAAATGGAATATTTGAAAAATCGACTTTTGGCCCGCTAGATTGATCAAATACCCCACCGTGCGGCGACTAAAATTGTTTCACTCTGATTGAAGAGTGAGAACATCGGACCCATTCTTAATTTTGAAAAATAAGTCATCAACGTAGGGAGATCATAATGCATCATGATGGAGGAGATAACTGCATTGTGTGAAACAAACACTTACGTCACTTATAAAAATAATAAAAACAAGTAAGAAAGGCTAAGTTCGGGTGTAACCGAACATTACATACTCAGCTGAGAGCTTTGGAGACAAAATAAAGGAAAATCACTATGTAGGAAAATGAACCTAGGGTAACCCTGGAATGTGTTTGTATGACATTGGTATCAAATGGAAGGTATTAAAGAGTATTTTAAAAGGGAGTCGGCCATAGTTCTATATGTGGACGCCATTTCGGGATATCGCCATAAAGGTGGAACAGGGGTGACTCTAGAAGTGCTTTTACGATATGGGAATCAAATGAAAGGCGTTAATGAGTATTTTAAAAGGTAGTGGGCCTTAGTTCTATAGGTCGACGCCTTTTGGAGATATCGCCATAAAGGTGGACCAGGGGTGACTCTAGAATTTGTTTGTACGATATGGGTATCAAATTAAAGGTATTAATGAGGGGTTTAAAAGGGTGTGAACCTTAGTTGTACATGTGAAGGCGTTTTCGAGATATCGACCAAAATGTGGACTAGGGTGACCCAGAACATCATCTGTCGGGTACCGCTAATTTATTTATATATGTAGTACCACGAACAGTATTCCTGCCAAGATTCCAAGGGCTTTCGATTTCGCTCTGCAGAACTTTTTTCATTTTATTCTACTTAATATGAGAGGTGTCACACCCATTTTCAAACTTTATTTCTAAAGTTATATTTTGCGTCAATAAACCAATCCAGTTTTCATGTTTCATCCCTTTTTCGTATTTGTTATACAATTATGGCATTTTTTTCATTTTTCGTAATTTTCGATATCGAAAAAGTGAGCGCGGTCATCGTCGGATTTCGGCCATTTTTTATGCCAAGATAAAGTGAGTTCAGATAAGTACGTGAGCTAAGTTTAGTAAAGATATTTCGCTTTTTGCTCAAGTTATCGTGTTAAGGCCCGACGGAAGGACAGACGGTCGACTGTGTATAAAAACTGTGCGTCGCTTCAACCGATTTCGCCCATGGAAACAATTATCGTCATAGAATCTATGCTCCTACCAAATTTCACAAGGATTGGTTAATTTTTGTTCGACTTATGGCATTAAACGTATTCTAGACAAATTAAATGAAAAGGGCGAAGCCACGCCCATTTTGAAATTTTCTTTAATTTTGTATTTTGTTGCACCATATCATTACTGGAGTTGAATGTTGACATAATTTACTTATATACTGTAAAGATAATCAATTTTTTGTTAAAATTTGACTTTTAAAATTTTTTTTTAAAGTGGGCGTGTTCTTTATCCAATTATGCTAATTTTTATATAGCACATATATAGTAATAATACTACGTTCCTGCCAAATTGCATCAACGACTGCCAAATTACGGCTTGCAAAACTTTCAAATTACATTCTTTAAAAAGTGGGCGGTGCCACGCCCGTTGTCCAAAACCTTACTAATTTTCTATTCTACGTCATAAGGTCTACCACCTACAGAGTTTCATGGCTTTATCCGTCTTTGGTAATGAATTATCGCACTTTTTGGATTTTTTCGAAATTTTCTATATCGAAAAAGTGGGCGTGGTTATAGTCCGATTTCGTTCATTTTAAATAGCGATCTGAGATTAGTGCCCAGGAACCTACATACCAAATTTCATCAAGATACCTCAAAACTTACTCAAGTTATCGTGTTTACGGACGGACGGAGGGACGGACATGACTAAATAAATTTCTTTTTTCGCCCAGATCATTTTGATATTCTAGGGAATGCAATTAATGCCAATAAGTGCATGGTTTTTACCCGATTATGTACATATGTTATAATGATTGAAGATACTTTACTCCTTCCCAATCAACTTTTTATTGGTAAAAAATTCTACGTTTTAATATTCATTACATCATAAAGGAAAATTTATTCAATGTTCATAAACATTTCAATAGCGTAGAGCGTAGTGTCGTTGGCTATGTGTTTAGCGCATTTTCTGTGCTAGCAACATCAAACACTTTTCAGAAAAGAGTTTTCGAAGTGGAACATTCATTCTGTGTTTGGAAGAGGAATTTAACAGGATTCTGGTGCGTGGCAGAGGAACTTAACAGCATTCTGGTGCATGGCAGAGGAATTTAACAGCTTTGATGGCAAGAAATGCCATATTAACATTTTCATAGCACACAATGTGCTCGCATTATACTTTGCATACTTTCAGGCTGCTATTATTGTAAATTAAGTTCTCTATGCTATTAAAAGACTGTTAACCCAACCCTGTTCGGTAACAGTTCGCTAATTGATGCTATATGCAGCATTAGACAAAGAAACAAGTGGCGCCGTGGCTTAGTTGGTTAAAGCGCCTGTCTAGTAAACAGGAGATCGTGAGTTCGAATCTCGCCGGGGCCTTGAGCATGGAAAAGCTTGTTTTTTGTTATTATCGTGCACAAAATTTTTTCTTATTGGTTTCTGTTGCTGTCATACACATGCAAATATTTGATGGACAACCGTTTTAATTAAACGGTTTTAATTAGTTTGACTGTGTAGCAAACAGAATTTTGTAATTGAAATTTAATTAACTTCCCGATAAGCTACAATCTTGAAACTTGGAATATATGTAGGTCAGAACCCGAGGACACTACAATAATAAGAAAACACTCCGATAGGTGGCGTATGGATCGAAATATTTCAAAAAATCGTATTTGTGGTCCGAGTAAGTATTGTTTTCAATAAAACCGTTTAACTTAAAATTTTTTTAAATTATTTTATTTCATGTGAATTTTGTTTACAAAAAAGTTTTATAGAACAGACAAAACTTTTAGTTCAGAAAACAGACCATTAATTTAACGCAGAAATTTATTGCTGAATGCTAGCTAAATTTGTATTTGCAATTCTAAATATATGTGCAGGCCAAATGGCGCTTTCGCCATAGGGTAACATTTCCTAAAAATTATTTTTTTTCGAAAATTTCAATGTAATGAGTAAGAACTTATGTACCAAACTTTCCATTAGGGCATATCTCTCAGTCTAGAAAATATTCCACGTTTTCTATACCAATATTCAACTCTCAACGAACGCATCAACTCAACATAGGTATTATGGTAAACGTAGCGAACGCTGGACACTATGCCCTCTTTTCGGCATTAATAGAATAATCACCTATAAATAGTCTCAAACAAATATACAATTACAGTACTGTGATTGCAAATTTCAGTTACTTCAAATTATTGCTTAAGAGCTGCGCGTAATTTAGGGACTGAGGTCGAAGAGTACAGTCGTTATGCCAATTTAGCGGAAAAAAAATTGTGGGAGCGTTTTGAAAATTTAGATAATAATGAAGTATTTTTAAAGTTATCGTAATAAAATAAGTTATATCTGTTGGAAATATAATAAACTTAAATTTTGTAAATAAAAGTAATTATTAAATTAATCTTTTGCCTAAATAATAAGCATCCGCATATTTAAAAATTTAGATTTATACCAAATTTATTACCATTTTCAGATTCCGGACAGGCTTTCGGTTACTAAAAATATGACGGGAATTACCAATTATCATTGCAATAAATTTTTGTCTTATTTTTAAGTAGTCGAACTAGATTTTCTATAATATAAATATAGTAATAGCTAGGTGGCTATTAAGGCCAATAACTAATGTCACTCAGAACCTTATAAAGATGTGCTTTGGAACGCAAAAAAAAACAAAAAAAGAACTCAGTTGGGCCGGAGCATACATCTACACTGAGTTTCTAAACTCAGTCTTATACTTGCACAATCCTTGCAAAAAATTAGTTCACAAGTATCAAGATGCTACTGTGCTCATATTGAAAGCAAAAACAAGTAAGAAGGCTAAGTCGGGTGTAACCGAACATTACATACTCAGCTGAGAGTTTGGAGACAAAACAATGGAAAATCACCATGTAGGAAAATGAAGCAAGGGTAACCCTGGAATGTGTTTGTATGACATGGGTATCAAATGGAAGGTATTAAAGAGTATTTTACAAAGGAGTGGACCTTAGTTCTATAGGTGGACGCCTTTTCGAGATATCGCCATAAAGGTGGACCAGGGGTGACTCTAGAAGGCGTTTGTACGATATGGGTATCAAATAAAAGTGTTAATGAGTATTTCAAAAGGGAGTGGGCCTTAGTTCTATAGGTGGATGCCTTTTCGAGATATCGCCATAAAGGTGAACCAGGGGTGACCCTAGAATGCGTTTGTACGATATAGGTATCAATGAAAGGTGTTAGTGATTATTTAAAAGGGAGTGGACGGACCTTAGCTTAAAGGTCGACGCCTTTTCGAGATGTCGCCATAAAGGTTACGATATGGGTATCAAATTAAAAGTATAAATGAGGTTTTAAAGGAAATTACCCTTAGTTGTATATGTGAAGGCGTTTTCGAGATATCGACCAAAATGTGGACCAGGGTGACCCAGAACATCATCTGTCGGGTACCGGTAATTTATTTATATATGCAATACCACGAACAGTATTCCTGCTAAGATTCCAAGGGCTTTTGATTTCGCCCTGCAGAACTTTTTCATTTCTTCTACTTAATATGGTAGGTGTCACAACCATTTTACAAATTCTTTTAAAGTTATATTTTGCGCCAATAAACCAATCTAATTACCATGTTTCATCCCTTTTACATTTTTGGTATAGAATTATGGCATTTTTTCATTTTTGCGAAAAAGTGGGCGTGGTCATAGTCGGATTTCGCCCATTTTTAATACCAAGATAAAGTGAGTTCAGATAAGTACGTGAACTAAGTTTGGTAAAGATATATCGATTTTTGCTCAAGTTATCATGTTGACGGCCGAGCGGAAGGACAGACGGTCGACTGTGTATAAAAACTGAGCGAGGCTTCAAACCGATTTCGCCCATTTTCACAGAAAAAAGTTTTCGGCATAGAATCTATGCCCCTACCAAATTTCACAAGGATTGGTAAATTTTTGTTCGACCTATGCATTAAAAATATTCTAGACAACTCTCTGCTCAGCTGAGTATAACAATGTTCTGCCTCCTTGCTTTATGTGCTGACTCTCGGTTCTACTACTTTAACATTGCACGCTTCTCAACGCTTCATTACACAGTGCAAATATGCAATTGCAATTTATCATTTTTCCTTAAAAAACTGACATTAACATGACATTACGTCTGCTATGTAGTTATGAATAAAGCTACATACATACATACTCGTGGGTTCTTACTCTACTTGTCTCTTATCCACTATCTTTTATCCACAAATATACATATATAAATGACAGACGTATGTTTGTATGTAACCATTTAAGGTCTTACAACACTTACTAAATATCGAATATTTCATGAAGGAAAAAGAGATAAGAATTGGAATGTCAACAGGTTCTATTCATTTACGCATCTAAATCAGTGGTGCACAGCGGCGGCAGCGGTTTGCACTGAACGTCTAGTGCAAACGTTTCTGCAATTGCATTTTTAACAGCTCCGTATAACTCATTTGAACTTGACTGATGTCAATGCTCGATTATTGTAAGTTGAAAATGACAATGCGCGGTAAAAGGAACCAAGTAGTATATACGAAAGGCATTCGTCTACGAAAGGCTATGGTACCCTGACTTCGGTTGGATTGTGTGCTAGTTATACAAACATGGGGACTAATGATTTTAGGGAAAGGCGGTGGGCTTCTGATATAATAACTAGTCGAATAGAGCTCTATTGTAGAAAGCTCATTAGCTTTTTGTGTGCTCCGATAAACATTATACCATTATTATTTCGACTGGAAGGCTAGTGAAATTTTGGTATAAATCAAACTTAGTTCCATCCTCACTGATATCGAGCCAAAGTAATATTGTCTTTATGGTATGAAGGCTCTCCTGAAACAATGGTTGATAGAAACCGCAGTCTTAAGCAGATTGCTGCAGGTATGCTTGAGGGCTCAGGCTAGCTCGTCGTCTTGGGCGGGGTATTACAGCACCGTCCTCACCAGCAGCCACATGAACCAAAATAGGGTTCATAACTGCATGTGCTAAAGAAAAAAATAGACATGAGGAGCACGAAAGGAAAAGGAAAGGTGAGGCCATTCTGGTCAGGTGGATTCCTCCCACCCTCTTCAGCGCAATTTGTGCGAAGCCCTGGGCACCGTACTGACTCCTATTTCCTTACGTGCTCCCAAAACTTCGTGCGCGTAGAATGTTCGACGTGGTCATACCAAGTCGTTCCCGAAGTGGTCGGGCTAGCAACTCAATGGTGCAGATTTTCGGAGTTTAGCGGTTCAGTATGCGGCAAAGGGCCATAATCATCATCTGTACACACCAAACCAACGGGAAACGTCTATATCGCTGCAAAGACAAGAATATGATCATGTAAAATACGTTCATCAGTAAACTTCACATTATGCGTCCCCAGTATGGCGGTGACGACTGATTTTTCGGGAGTATAGAATTAATTACGGTAGCTGCGATGTATCTCAGCAAGACTTTTAGCTATAGGTAACAATCGAAGTTACGAGTTTTGTTGAGTTGGTCCCTCTAGATCTGCTACAAAGGAACAATAACCTCGTGCGCTCTGTGTCTTTGTAACGTATGGTCTGTCTTAGTCTCAAGAACAGCCCCTGATCCAGAAGAACGTTGTCCTTTCTCTAATAAAATGCCAAATAAAAGATTCATTACGGAACCTATATTGAGGAAACCTACAGAACAAACCTTATCAACCAATGTTCCTATAACTACATCAAAAATTCTGAAAGTCTATGGAATTTTCACCGCTCGTTCCATAACGGAGAGAGTGGCCAGGTCTTCCGATTAGATCTAGTTTAAGC